>JXTB01000651.1:44872-101911 GCA_002914805.1 Parasponia andersonii
TAAATTCTTGAGAACCATTAAATGCTTTTTTCCAATTTCTGTATACATGTTTGCGAGGTAAAAATCTTCTATGGCCCATATAACTCAATTTTCTAGCATGTGTTAAGAACTGACAACTTGTTTTCTCATCACAAATAGGGAATGCTTAATATCCTTTAGTGAAAAACTCAAATAAATTCTCATATGCAGGGAAGTCATTAATTGTCCATAGTAACATAGTATTGAGAGTAAAATCTTCATCCTCATATGCATCATAGACTTTCACACCATTATTCCACAAACTGTTCAACTTATCAATCAATGAGGCTAAATATACAATAATGTCATTACCAGGTTGTCTAGATCCTGATATTAACATTGTAAGAAGTGTAAACTTTCTTTTCATATACAACCATGGGGGAAGATTATAGATTACAAGCATTACAGGCCAACAACTGTATTTGCTACTTAGAGTTGTATGAGAATTAATACTATTCGCAGATAGGCCAAGACAAAAATTCCTTAGATCACTTCCAAAAGAAGGCCATTTGTAATCTGTTATTTTCCAAGCCAGTGAATCGGCTGGATGTCTAAGTTTACCATCTTCTATCCTCTCATTCACATGCCATATTAGATCTTTAGTATGCTCACGATTTCGGAATAGACAGGTAAAACGAAGAATTAGAGGAATATACCACAAAAACTTAGCAGGGGTTCCAACTTTTACCTCTTTAGAATTCTTATTCTGTTGCCACTTAGGCTCACCACATACTGGACAACAAATTACATCTTTAAATTTCTTTCGATATAAAATACAATCATTTGGGCAAGCATGAATTTTCTTATATTGTATACCCAATGAGCATAAAGTCTTTTTGGCCTCATAAAAATAAGGTGGCATCTTATTATCACTTAACAATATCTCTCCTAGTAAAGCTAACAAGTCTGAAAAACTCTTATCACTCTATCTATGTCTTGCTTTCAAATTATACAATTTCAATAATGCAGCAACTTTGTAAATTTCGTACAACCCAGATAGATCGGTTTCTCAGCATCATTAAGTAATGATTGAAACTTAATAGGATCTAAATCTGTTTCGTACTGTGCATCATCAATCATTTCAAAAAGATCATCATTTAAATCTAACTCATAATCATCTCTTATACTCTTCTTTGACGAAAATCCGGTAATTGGAACCTTTTCACCATGCCAAATCCATTGTTTGTAACTTTGACCTATTCCATTGAAATATAAGTGTTCTTTATCTTTTTAACACCTATCTTTTGCAAATTTTCACATTTAATACACGAACATGGAATTAAATTGGAATCTTTGACATTTTCAATAGCAAACTCCAAAAAACTATCAACTCTCTTTCTATATTCAGTCGATAGTCTATCCGCCAATATCTATTCTTTATCCATTCTAAGGACAATTGAAAAACAAAAAAGTAAATAAAATAAACAACTGATATCAAAAACTAACTAAATTGAGTACCATAAAAAATTGTACATAATCTCCCTTATTTCTAGCATTAACCAATTAAGTAACTAAACCACCAATTATACATTAACACTCATTTCAAATTATTCTTATATTTCTAAGTACTATCAAATTCAGAACTTAATTTATTCGTAAATAGTCTCATTTGTTACAAACAATTTGTCAATCAACCAAATATAACATATGACAAAATAATATCAATACAAATAATAAACTTAAGCAATCCCACACAATTATAACATCATCATATCACCACAACATACAATTTTCTATATGATATCATATCTCATCTAGTTTAAATTTTCAAAAATAATAAGATAAAACCAATGTGAAAGTGACATAAGTCAATAAAAGAAAAAAAATTTAGAAAACATACCTCTGTTTGCTCAGTTTGCTAATTCACAAGTAATCTAAATACTCTAACTTCTACTAAAACCTATACGCAAATTAAAATGATAAATAAAATTAAATATCTATAATCCACAATACTTTAAATTTGAAAATTCATATATTTGAAATAAGTATATATGCAAAATAAGAATTTTGACAACTAAAAAATGATATAGAATTCTACAATAACAATTTATATCCAACAAATTAAAAATTTTAGAATCAAAGATCTCAAGTTAACCTTTCAAACATCAAATGGAAAATCAAGACTATTGATGGGTTTTGTATAAATGTTGATATATACATGTTCTTTACATGATTCACTATTCTAGCTAGCTCGTACAAATAAGCAAATCACTCTTTTTGTATATGAGAAACTTAAAAGTTGATACAAAATTTTGAGAACAGGAAAAAAAAGAATATATAGAGATAGCTCCAATGAATAAGATTTCTAGGCTTTTGTTTTGTTTTCTCACTTTTATAACTTGCAGGTAATCGAGGTGTTTGTACCTAAATTTTGCCAAGGACTTTATATTTTTGAGTGTTTTTACCGTAAATAAGAAGTGAAGAAGTAATAGCTTATCCATCCTAAATGTCTGCAAGGTATAGTCGAATCCTTTTTCTCTTAAATTGTCTCTTATTTTCATCTTTAGTATTCCTATGGGATTGATATTTTCACCTATTTATTGAGCAACTTGTGGCATTATTTAAGGTTTTAATGCATCCGTTAATTGGTAGATTAGCAACGATGAATTAATACGAATAAATAATTTATTTGGCAGTAATGCTACCATGTTAGTAAGAACAATTCACAGACTTTTATAATATTATAACAAGAACATGTGACAATCATATAGGTCTCTTATTTCAACACCCAAAGTGAGATGGGGTCAGTTAGATCCCATCGTCTCTTATGTCCTGCTGAAGGACAAATAGACTCTCCCGACCTCATAACTCCTAAACCACTCTAAGACCATGACTAAAGTCCGAGAGGTCAGGTCAATTACCTTGATTCAGAGTAGATGATGGCTCGAATCCAAGTGAGACACTAAGGTCACCATATACATGGCAACGGTCTAAACAGTACCAGGTATGAATATCAAAAGAAATCACATGACAGAGGGTAGTAGCGGCTGAACTATAACAAAAGCTTCAGTGAGATTTTTGGCAAATAAATAGTCTAACTCGGCATTATAAGAGTAAAGATTATCAATGCAGGCTCCACATATTCATATTTGATAAATTAGGGTTCCAAATATAAACTCTTTCGGATATAACCTAAAACATGAAATTTTTACAAAATAATTGGTCAAAATCATGGTTACGACAATGTGTAATCTAATTTTAGTGACAAAAACGAGTTTAAAAGCTTAAATATATCTTATTTGCCAGAGAAAATGATGAAAATAGTGGAAGGGGGAAACTGTTAGCCGTGGCTGGAAGTGAAGAGGAAGAGTAAGTTGTCTGCTGCTGGGCAATCATTTTGGAGTCTTTTATATAGGGCCCCTACCTCGGCGCCCAAAGGACACCGTTAAAGATGAGATACCACGGCACTTTTTAGGTATCGTGGTATTTTATCATAGCATTTAATAAGTGCCGTGATAGGTGTATCACCGCACCTTATAGGCGCCGTGAAAATTAAATACTACAGCGCCCAAAAAGTGCCATTAAAGACGGATACCACGGCGCCTAAAAAGCGTTGTGGTATTGCCTCCATTTATCACGGCGCTTAATAAGCTTCGTGATAGTTAATCACTTATCACGGCGCATCCGTACATGCGCCATGATAGTAGATATTTTTAGTAGTGTGAAGGGCGCACTTGTAGTAATGAAGGCGGAGAAAATCGTAGTGAATCTATACATGCTTAAAGAAGATATACTGATGGAAGTGGAGGCATCAGTTGCTTCAACAAATTCTGGAGAAGAATCAACGATGATGTGGCATCGTAAGCTTGGCCATATGTCGGAACAAGGCTTGAAGATTCTCTCTGAACAGCTTTCTGATCTCACAAAGGTATCTTTACCCTTTTGTGAGCATTGTGTCACAAGCAAACAGCATAGATTAAAGTTTAGCACATCCAGTTCTAGAAGTAAAAGAATTCTAGACTTGGTTCACTCTGATGTTTGGCAAGCACCGATAATGTCCCTAGGAGGAGCTAGATAATTTGTATCTTTTATTGATGATCACTCCAGGAGATGTTGGGTGTATCCTAACAAGAGGAAGGCAAATGTGTTTTCAGTCTTCAAAATATTCCAAGCACAGATAGAGCTTGAATCTGGAGAAAAGATTAAGTATTTAAGGACGGACAATGGAGGAGAATATACAAGCGATGAATTTGATAACTTCTATCAACAAGAAGATATCAAGAGGCAGTTCACAGTGGCGTATACTCCTCAACAAAATGGAGTGGCAGATCGGATGAACAGAACCTTGTTGGAAAGAACAAGAGCAATGTTGAAAGCTGCAGGTCTACCCAAGGCATTCTGGGCAGAAGCAGTCAAAACCGCCTATTATGTGATCAATCGATCTCTATCAACAGCGATTGATCTGAAGATACCAATAGAGATGTGGACTGGTAAGCCAGCTGATTAATCTTGCTTACATATGTTTAGATGTCCTGTGTACGTGATGTACAATCCTCAAGAAATCAAAAAACTGGATTCAAAGTCCAGAAGATGTGTACTCTTGGGATATGCTGATGGAGTCAAGAGATATCACTTATGGGATCTCGTTGCCCATAAGGTTGTCATCAGTAGAGATGTGATATATGCAGAGAATAAATTACAAGAGAAGGGAGACGATAGTAGACTTAAAACTACTACAGTTCAGGTAGAAAAGAATACTAAAGATTCAGATTCTTCTGAAGTAGCACCAGAGTACGAAGTAGAAGAACCAGTCGAAGAAGAGGCTTCTGAAATTCGTCGGTCAACTCATGAGAGAAGAACACCAGCATGGCATTCGGATTATGTCACTGAGAGCAATATTGCATACTGTCTTATAACAGAGGTGGAGAGCCAACAATTTTCCATAAGGCTACCAAAAGCCCAGATGTATCCCTATGGATGACAACAATGCAAGAAAAAATTGAAGTCCTTCACAAGAATAAGACATGGGATCTTGTTTCACTACCACAAAGAAGGAAGGCTATTGGCAACAAATGGGTCTACAAGGTCAAGCGTGATAATAATGATCAAGTGGAGCGGTATTGTGCGAGATTGGTAGTAAAAAGATATGCTCAGAAAGAATGTATTGACTTCAATGAGATATTTTCACCTGTAGTTCAACTGACAATAGTTAGAGTGGTTCTGGCGATGTATGCTACATTTGACCTATATCTAGAACAACTTTTCTTCATAGAGAACTTAAAGAAGAGATTTATATGCTCCAACCAGAAAGTTTTGCTGAAACAGGCAAGGAGAACTTGGTTTACAGGTTGAACAAATCTCTATACGGTCTCAAACAGGTGCCGAGGTGTTGGTATAAGAGATTTGATTCCTTCATCATAAGCCTTGGGTACAACAGACTCAGTTCAGACCACTGCACATACTTTAGGAGGTTTGATGAAGATAATGACTTCATTATCTTATTATTGTATGTGGATGACACGTTGGTAGCAGGCCCCAACAAAGGCAGAATCTAAGAATTGAAGGCACAGTTAGCTAAAGAATTTGATACGAAGGACTTGGGACCAGCAAACAAGATTCTAGGGATGCAAATTCACTGAAACAGAGGTAATAAGAAGATTTGGCTTTCTCAGAAGAATTATTTGAAGAAAATCTTGCTCCGCTTCAATATGCAAGATTATAAGTCGATTTCTATCCCACTTCATGTTAACTTCAAGTTATCCTCTGGGATGTCCTAGCAATGAAGCAGAGAGGATGGAGATATCTCGAGTACCGCATGCATCAGTAGTGGGAAGCCTAATATTCACTATGATATGTACAAGACCAGATATTGCACAATCAGTGGGAGCAATTAGTCGATATATGACGAATCCTAGTGGACAGCATTGGAATGTTGTGAAAAGAATTCTGAGATATATCAAAAGAACCTCAGATGTTGTATTATGTTACGGAGGATCAGAATTTACTGTCAGAAAATATGTTAATTCAGATTTTGTGGGTGATCTTGATAAACGAAAATCTACTACAGGCTATGTGTTTACTCTTGCAGAAAGAGCTGTAAGCTGGGTTTCGAAATTATAAACTGTTGTGGCTTTATCTACAATAAAAACAGAATACATGGCAACTACACATGCTTGTAAAGAGCTATTTGGATTCAAAGGTTATTGGAGGAGCTCGGGCACAAACAAGAAAAGATTCCTCTATTTTGTGGTAGTCAGAGTGCCTTGTACATTGTAAGGAATCTAGCCTTTCATTCCAGGACAAAGTACATTGGCATTCAATATCACTTTGTTTGAGAAGTAGTAGAAGATGGAAATGTGGACATAAAGAAGATTCACACAAAGGAGAACCTAGCATATGCTTTAACCAAACTAATCAACACTGACAAGTTCCAATGGTGTAGATCCTTATATAGCCTAGCAGAAATATAAGCAGCATGAAGAATTGACAAGAGAAGAAAAGAGAGATTTATCAAGTATGAAGACAAGATTAAAATCAAGTCTTCAAGTAGGAGAATGTTGAACAAATCAACAATTGCAGCTCACCAACCAGCCGCAATAGGAATAATGAAAAAAGACAGCCGCAATAAAAATAGTAAAAAGGGCAGCCACAATAGAAATAGTAAAAAGCACAGCCGCAATAACAATAGTGAAAAGAGCAGCCGTAATAGCAATAGAAAAGATGGTGTTCATACCACCTTTCAAGTTCTAGAAATACGGATGGCTTCATCACTTATTTTGTATCACATTCTAAATCCTCTTCCTTTCTAAGAGAAAATTCAAGCCTAGGAATTCCTCTTAGTATCCCATTTGTTTTTCTCCTAAATTGTTTAGAGAGAGTTTTTTTCCTATTTCAAGAGAGAGAGAGAGGCTCATTTGTTCTCTCCTTGTATTTAGAGAGAAGTGAGTTGTAATCTCCTTTTCATAGTGAAAATTCTTAACAGCCTTATCCGTGGACGTAACCTAAATTGGGTGAACCACGTTAATTCTTTTGTGTGCCTTATTTTTTTCATTTTACCCAAATTTTCTCAACTCGTATTTTAGCTTATGTTATTACTTCCGCAAAGCCGATCTCCTAACAACTACCATACTAGTATGTGGCACAACCATATCTTGTTTAGCCACCATGCTAGCATGCGACGTCACTTTGTGGAGTCGAGTGCTAGCATAGTGAATATACCAGACTTGGTGTGGATCATGTACAAGTGTGATGGCCATTCCAGACTTGGTTGACCTCGCGTGATTATATGATGGTTGTTCAAGACATTGTTGGCATTGTGTACTTACATTGTGGTGTCGCGTGGTAAATGTATCAGACTTGATTGGCATTGCGTGTTAGCATGGTACCTATACCAAACTTGGTGGCATCGCATGCTAGCATAAAGGTTGTACTAGATGTGGTCGCACCGTATGCTAGTGTGGTGGTCGTACCAGACTTGATTGGTACCTCGTGCTGGCATGGTGGCTGTACAAGATATTATTGGCAATGTGTGTTTGCAAATTAGATACAATTTTCAAAAGAAATATATTTTCTTATTATCAATTTTTGATAATCTTTGTTTCCTTTTTTTTTTTGTAATTGTACTTTTATCCCATTATGGTTTTTTTAAGATACACCTAGATTCTGGTCGTTTGTTAGGTTATGGTAATTTCTTGAAATATATATATATATATATATAATTGGCTTTGTCAGATAATTAAATATTTTATATATATGGTTATCAATCTAATAGGTATTTTTTTTATACTTATGTGTAGATATTTTTTTTTAGCCGTTAGATCATCATTTAACGGTGATTCAATACTATTTTTTTCTTTTATTTTTTATTATAAAAAATTATACATGATAAATTTTCTTTGGTCAAAATGAAATCTATGTTTAGGTGGAAAAAAAAAAAACCTACTGATATATATATATATATATATGCCAATTCTTAAAGAAAACTTTGGTTGAAATTAATTCTTGGAGACATTTCTTCGTATGCTAAGTTTTAAATATCATGGGTATGCCCCCACTAGAATATAATTCTAGATCCGTCATTGTTTGTAAATGGTGATAGAATAGAAAAAATATGTGCGTTTCTTCGTGATCCTTGGGTTAGAGCGTTTTTCTTCATGATCCTTGTGTTAAAGTTGAGTTACGGACCAATTTAAATAGTTATTTTTGTAAATTCAAAAGTGGGTGCTACGTGTCTGTTCTTTTTTTATTTTTTGGAAAAGAAACAATTTTAAAACTCACTTAGGGGTTGCAAATACAAATCGAGTTATATAAAACCTCGTACAATAAGTATCAAGAAACCGATCATAAACTTGAAGAATTGAAAAACTTTCAGACATCTCGAAATGAAAATAATCCTCGATAATGATCTTAGAGAAAAACTCCATAAAGAATAGAATAGAGCACTTTTATGATTCGTTATGATTCTTCACTATCAGAATTGATACTTCTGATTGATTCACATAAGGAGATTTTGCTAATTCTGATCTACAATAATAATAACCTCTTTTGATCTGAATAAAAAATGATACAAATCTGGAGGACAACCTAGTAGTAACTAAAAACAACTCAAATCACTACAGATCTAGATCTAGCTGTTAATATCATCATAGATTTAGGTCTAAGTAAAATATTATCTTCACAAATGGAAGGATTATTTGAAAATAAAAACAAAAACAGAAAAATAAACTGAAATGAACTCATACCTCTCTCGTGTGGGGAAGTCACCTAAGATGAGGTTTTCTTCCTTTTGAGAAACCTAGCAGAGAGAAAGAGAGAGAAGGAAAGGTTTACCGATAATATTTACTTGTTAAAGTAAAAGTATTAGAAGATCTGTCTCACGTATCTATTCTTGTATAAATTCTTTAGCATTTTTTTTTTAAATTTATAGCATAATAATAGCGTCATTATTCTTTAAAAAATAAACAAATAAAATAGTACAGTAGCATCATATTATGCATTATCATCGTTGTCCGGAGGGAATAATAAAATGCTAGATCTGGAGAATTTATAGATATAAAGCAGAATAAATAAGTGGTTTAAGTCCTCTAAGGACCCATCCATAGACAGCTGAGCAAAAGGAAAACTAAAATAAGATCATACAACTTGGACTCTTTTTTTATTTATTTTAGGGGAGTATAATTGAGAATTTAGCAGATGGTTAAAGATTTTTTTCCCGAGTGTCTGGGCCAGTTGGGAACATATTAAAGAAAGAAAAAGGGTTACCAATTACCATAGAATTCTCCAAGAATATATTCGTCAAAAAGGATAAAAGAGCATAAATTTACGTGGTACGGATTTTTCTTTCCAAAAAAAAAAGGGGGACGATGATGATGAAATAAAAGTAGTAATAATAATAATAACAACATCACCACATTTTTGGGGCCAGATAGTAGTCTATTTCTGCGTTTTTCCCTTGTTCACTAGGTCGAATTTTGGCATGTTTATTAAAAAGAAAGCAATAAAAATACATCAGTTATTTCATATTTTCATAATAGCTCTTGTTCAATAATGTGTCATTAAAAAATAGAGCATTTGCTTTCACATATTTGTCAAGGATCGCCTAATCTTTTAATCAAAATACATTTACATATTTTCGTGTAAGAGAACATTAGGAAGAAGTTGTTAATTAATGTGGATCCTACCGGACTCACGTCGATTAATGACCCTTATTGATCATTAAAGTATAAATTAGTGCACTTAAATCACTTTCATCTATGATAGAAGATTTTTTGAGTGGAAGTACGATGCACTATTTATCCATTGGTAAATCATTAAGTAAAATATTAGAGACACATTTAGAATCTCATCCTCCCACACCATAGTAGAACTGAAAATTCGAGCAAAACGAACTAGTGAATTAACTGCTTCGTTCCCAATACGGAGAATATGAGAGCAACTAACATTATCTAGCCAAGAAAAAGTGTCAAAAATGCCATTGATGATAGAGCTCTCAACACCAAGAGAGCTTCTAGAACGGATAGCGGTAATAATGTTCAAGGATTCACTTTCAACCATATTCACCATAAAACCTTCCTCCCTGGCAAATCTCAGACCTTCACGAACCGTTATACATTCTGCAACGGAAGCATTAAAACGTCCACAAATCCGAGTAGTGAAAGTACCCAAGCCAGCTCCTACGCAGTCCCGAATTAGCCGCCCTCCAATGCCAATAAAACCCATGTCATGATCAACAGCGGCGTCCATGTTTAGTTTGAGAGCTCCAGGCATCAGAGGAAGCCACCGAGTGAGAGGTCTTGACCGCACCTTGGACGTACTAGAAGTATGGAGTGCTATGATACAGAATTTTCACATCGTGGCCTAGAATCATAGCTTTTGTGATTATGACTTATGATTCAAATCACAACCCACATAGTTTCCAGTCCTAATTCGGTCTCACCACTTAATAAACTTACATCACATCAGATGGAAAATGCAAAGACCATTTTAAGCATATTGTTATCATTGGGGGGGAGGGGTGGGGTGTGGAGGATTGAACCAATAAACAAACGAGCAAGGAGAGAAGGATTATATGGGCAAGCAAGTAGCAATATTTAGCCATTTGTACACTCTTATTGGATGGAGGAGACGAAAACACAGAAAGGTAAGAATAACCATTTCCAACCACCAATCCAGATTATAATTCAATACAACGGTTTGCAACCACCATTAATTTGCATGCTTCAGAACTTCCATGGATTACCACTAAGCTCAATTATAATAATTTTGACACTAATGGAAGATAATTGTTCACAAACAGAACCACAGATATAACAAGCTCAAAAATCCTTGTCTACTTTGGGAACCAATGAGAACCACCTCACTGAATAGGCTGGTGAAAACAAGGAGAAAAGATTTATTCTTTGCCTGCTTTGTGATTGATTCATGGTACCAAATCTAGAAGGGCCATCCTTAAATTCTGTTCTCCAGTATCTATACTCCAGCAGATTCTGGGTTTTCCAACTCGGTTGTGACTATCTTACATATTGGGATATCGTCATTCTTACTCAAAAGCTTTAACGATGGATGCACTTCAACATCACGCATGAAGATTCTATCTCCAATGTCTAGATTGCTCACATCAACCTCTATCTTTGGAGGAATGTGTTCAGCAGGACAAAGGTATTTTAGACTAGTTCTTATTCTGTTCAGATTACCACCTGTTTTGGCATCAAATAAGGTCACAATCCATGTAACTAGTACAATAGAGTCATACTAGAACAATGGTAAGTTAGAACGATTCCATTTCTACGGTATCAACTATTATATAGGAATTCAAACAATGACCAGTCATCATAGTAACAATTAAATAGCAATACAAATAACGATCATGAGAAGCCATAAGGGGTCGATGAGTGTTCAGACTCATTATTTACTACCATGAGATCTGGGGTTCAATTTCTCATGGAGAACCCACCCAGCAATAGGTTAGACTTTCATACCCCCAGAAGATTGTACGATTAACCGGGAGGACAAGAATTATAAAATTTAATAACAGTGAACAATGATCAGGTGAGACAGAGATCCCAAAACAACCCCAGTTAAAAAAAAATTGGAAGTAGAGGATTAAATTGAAGAATAAGAGGAGCGAAGGAATGACAAGTGATAAGCTTAACATTTTTGCAAGATTCTAACAACTTACTAAGTGGTGGAGCCGCTTAAGGCCCGTGGGGCAATTGCCCCCCTGATTTTTTTGAAAAAAATCAGTAAGTAATATTTTTTTCTAAAATTACTCTTCATTTCTTTTTAATTTATAAAATTTTATATTTGCCCCCACTAAAATTTTAAGTCAAGTGAAACCCATTTCTCATCTCCCATTTCTTTTATCACTTTCTAAATTACTAGTTCTTCTTGTACTATTTTGCGGAGAGGTAATTTTTCCCTGGCTCCACCCCTGAACATAATAGAGTTTAATACAAGGAAAGGCTGTTACTTGTGTACATAAATATGGTATTTTAAATATTAACAATTTGCAAAAGCAAGAGGCTGTATTTCTTTTCTTTTTTTTCTTTTTTTTTTTCTGATAATGGCAGGAGGCTGTATTTTGGGATAACCCTAAAGTATGCTTGTTTTGTACTTGGTCATAGTTTATACACAAATGTGTGGCAAAAGAAAAGTTTCAAACAAGGAAAATGGTTACCTTTCTTAAGACCAGGAGAAACATCTTCTCCTTTAAAGACAATGGGCACATTCACCTTCAAATCTGATCCCGCTTCAGCCCAAACAAACACCAGATTCAATATCTTCCCAGTCTTTTCATCCCTATGAATCTACATCAACCCAAAATTATCTATAATTAAAAATGTATATATTAACAAATTTACTAATAATTAAAAGTAAAAATAAAATAAAACAAAATAAAGGGCTTGCCTTAATGGGGAGAACATTCCCGGATTCAAGTAAAACCGAGGACCCAGACCCGGCTCGGATCTGGAGCGGAAACCTGGTGGAGCAGAAGAAGGGGAGCTTCACAGACCTAACGATGGACTGAATCTGCTTACTCTCCGTGGTCAACAAATGCTTCTTCGTGGCCGAACGGCTATTGGGGTCCTTCTCGAGGAGGTTGTGGCTAAAAACCACGGCGGGGATTCGGCCCTGGGCGCGGTCCCTCGCCGCGACTCTGGTCCCCGTACACTCTCTCGGGATGGCCTGGATCGTGTGGTAAGAAGCGGCTTTCGATGATAATGTGGGTGAGTTCGTCGTCAAAACCCTAAGGCCGCCGGCACCGGAGCGCCACCACTTGGCCATTTTTTCCGACGAGTTTGTCGGCGAATGAGTTTTCTTCTCCCAAATGAATTAGGCCCCCTCTCTCTCTCTGTGCCATAGTTTCGTTTCGCAAGGGTTTTGTTACTCTGTTCGGGGTTTAAGGGTTTGGGCCTCAGAACTAACGGGCTGAAATCTGGGTTCGACTATTGCGTGTAGAGGAAATTGGACTTTATATGGTAATTTCTTAAAACAAATTGAAAATTCCTTAAAGTTGTTTGAAAAATTCCCCATTTTAAATTAGAAAATACCGCTTTTAAAAATATTTATACAAATACTACTTTTTATTAATTATTGAGCTACTTAAACTAATTAATTAATGTAACTTGACAGAATAGCTCAAGTAACTAAATTAGTTATCTCAAATAAATCAATTGATTATCTTGAGTACCATTGAAAAATACTAAGTTTGAAGCAAAAATAATATATTTATAAATACTTATTAAAATAATATTTTTCTAAAAACATTTGAAAGTGATATTTTTCTATATTATTTTGGGATTTTCAAAAAATTCAGCCAAGATTTTTCAATTTTTGTAATTTGGGTTTAGAATTTTGAAAGAAACCTGTGTATTTTTGCCTATTTACCCAAGACGAGCCCAAATTAAAACTAGTAGAAATTTATACCTTGTATCTTTTTTTGTGCGTTATATCCAAAAAATACCCTCTTATTTTTTTTTTCAAATATACTCATTTTTTAGGTGTATATTTCATGTGTAAAATATGTGTGATTTATACTTTCAATGTAAATTTTTATTCGTAGTTTACATTTACAGTTTAAATTTGTACATATGGTATATATTTTGAAATATAAACCAACATTCAGGTGTTTTTTTCCTTAAAATGTCTATCATTGTAAACATAGATATGATATATAATTCTCCAAAAAAAAGGTATAAAAATGAGTATTCATAAAATAAAAATAAAAACAAATAGTTACGAAAATATGTTTAATAAAATAAGTATCGATGAACTTTTCCCCAGGACTAATGAACTCACTGGGCCTCGATTTAGCCATCATAGACGGGAAATGGACCTCACTATGAGTAATTGGGCTAAAAAAAAACTTTTAGGGCTATTTTTCAAAATGGATTTTTCAGTTCTTGACATATTTGTAGTGACGGATGGTCACAATATTATAAATTTTCTAGTACCATAAATATTGAGATCATCGGTCACTAATACAGTAACTATTCATCATTAATATTAATAATGGGACAATCATTAAAAAAAGTTATTTTATAAAATACTCCTAGGAAAGTTATTTTATCTCAAAACACTACTAATCACCTTAATTTCACCGATATATAGTCCCCATAGCCAGTTTCTATGTTATTGTAAGAATTTTTTATTTATTAGTATTATTATTTTTAGAACGTTTACAAGGTTTTTAATATGAAAAATATTGTTAGGGAATTTTTTTTTCTTTTATAAAATATTAGAGTCTATTAATCATTGTATTTAATTACAACTCACATACCATCTTAGTTAGTATCAAAAAGTCAGATTATACGTGGAATTCTTTCTTATTGTTCATTGGAGATTAAGTGATGAGTTAGTAATCCATAATTTTAAATGGTGTGATATTTATTAATTTTTTTGACAATGAAGGTGGAAGTTGAACCTCAATATTAGAAGGGTGTGTTAGTAAAGCTTATTAATTATTACATAACAAATCAGTCTATTATATCACTTACAGCTAATACTTTATAAACAGCTTGTTACACATATTGTCATTCACATTAACAAATGTGATCTCATGTGTCATATCGTCAAATAGTGTCAAATACANTTTTTCTTTTATCGGCATAAAATTTTTTTAAAAAAAATCTCTCAAGAAAGGCTTTATAAAAGGTAAGTAGAAAGGCATAATTTCAGCCTGACTTCCTTCATTTGATTGATTCTTACCCTTTTTTTAAAAGATCCTACCAAAACTCAAGTATATTCGGGCTCAATAGTCTGAAGTAAAATAACTTTAGAAATTACACTTCATCAGTTCATTGTGGTCCAAATACAATAATTTATTATTACTTATCTCACTGCGCTAATATATTAGGATTATAAAGTCAAAGATAGTGCCTATACCAACTATAATTTAAAAGTACACAATTAATTATATAAAAATAGATAGATTCAGGTAGTAAACAAATACCAGCCGGCAGATCGGCGATAAATAGGTGAATAATTTATATATACATATATATATATTTCTAATTCTTTGAATTCCATATTCCTTTTCATCAAATCAAATTATATTCTAATCCACAATCAATGCCAAGTTATAGCATCTCAAAAAAGCTTATTGGATGAACATCAAACTCAACCTACTCAATATGTTAATAGTGCTTGTTTTATTAATTCATCCTATCAAATTATAGAGTGGTGGATAATTGTATATTCAATATATTCGAAGAAGAAAAAGGTACAAATTATAGTCCCAATTTTCTTCTGTTTTTCACAACTGATGTAAACATTGACTTGTTATTTTGTGATTGGAACAATGTCGTATAATAAATTACATGAATTTTACTTTTAAATGAGTATAATCCAATTAAATGATCATAATAATTGAACCATTGGTTTTAAAAAATAAAATAATAATAAAATAAAATTGATATGATAATTTGTACCCTTGATTATTCTTAGGAGGTCAAGAGAAAGGATTTGGAAAGGAAGAATTGAGCAAGCCACCGTCAGATCCAAATTGGCTGACTGAAATTAATTTATATATATAATAATTCAAAAGCAATCAAACAGAATCCAAAATAGGATATTGAAGAATTGGAATTTAGCGTCTAATCAGAAAACTCTCTTTTTGTCTGCTTATTGGGTTTTCTACCAGCCACCGTGTACACACGCTACAAATTTTCAAAATAAAGCCACTGTCTGTCTGCCTACATTCATCGACTGTTTTGTTCATATCACCGACTCAACAAACAATAATACATGGTAACATGATATATATGTGTATAAATTCATAAACTTAATTAAGGAGGAGCGTGTTGCCTCCGTGTTATGTTTTCAACATAATAGAATGAAACATATATTATACTTGAAAATTGTACTTATACAATTCAAAGAAAATCAGGATTTTTCCTCAAAAAATATTTTTAACCGCACTCACTAAGATTTCTTAGTGAATAATCCCAACTCTAATCACCTCACCTAGAAATTTAATCATTATTTTGAGTATTTTGCTTCCCAATAATATATATTTTTTTTTATCTTTATCATAATATGCACTGGAACTTAGCACCATACATTAATAATTATGGTGAGATTAACTTGTAAATAAAATTGTGGAATTCATTCTAGTATGTGGTGTCTTTAATTTGATGTTGTGATTCTCCGCAAAATGGTAAAATGGTTCTCCACAAAGTGGTAAACAGTAATTAGAACGGTAAAAGGGTAAATCCAAAGTTTTTTTTTTTTCCCCTTCCCTTACTAAACTATGGGTATAAATATGCGAGAGATGATGGTGTGATCTCAAATTTTTATATCAAGCTTTTGCTTTTTTATAATAGAAACCTTTTCAGGTGAATATCAATTTGGGACTGTATATGTCAAAGTGGGAAAAAGGCATGCGGCTGCATCAGATCAGAATATTCATGTGTGGAACTATATGGACGATAGAATATTAAAGCTGTGATTGGCATTCCATATGTCAAATCCATGCACGTGATTATCTTCTAGCCAACCATGAAGAAAAGTCAACAGGAAAGAAAAATGTAACTGCACAAAAATAAATAAATAAATAACAGAGGTGGACAATTTGGGGCAAAAAGAAAAGGTGAAAAATTAAAATATAGGTATATATGTGCGCATGCAGTGAGATATAACTAGAACCAAATCATTCTTTTCACCTTATTACATTAAGATGGTGCGCGTGGCTGAAAATAATGAACTATTCAATTTTCTTGAGTAACTATTTTGTCCGGTAAGTATAAAGTGCAATAATTTATATTTTTGCATATTAAAAGTATATCATGTTACAATTCTCCTTTTCCTTTTAGATAAGAGTCTGACTCTTGAAATTAGCTTTTAGGCTAGATTTTTTGTTCTAAAAACTCCAGACGTAGCCACTCTCATATGCATAATGTTTCATTTTTCTAGCCAAAAAAGAAAAAGGCTGAATAAAGAATATTAACGTGATCATAGACATTAAAAAGTGGATTAAAAACTAGAGCACGAAAATTTTGAATACTGATGTAATCAAAAGATTTTCGGAAATTTTTCCCTTTGGAAGATTAGAGCACTAACTTTATATAAATAAACTGTAAAATGTGAACAGAGATTGAAAAAATCAACACGTACACAGATATTATATACAGCGTATTAATTATTTTTATCCCCGAAATTGATGTGATTACATTTTTTTATGCATAAAATTTGCACTGATTGCATAATCGAAACTTTGAATGCTTGACTTCCGAAAAAAAATATTATTTGAATTGTCGTCAAATAGGGGGGTCATCTCTAATCCAGTCAGTTGAGCTACCAATCCTAAATCGATCGAGCATAAACAAAATGTCAATCTCCACTAAGAACCTTTAATTAAAAAAAAAAAAAAAAGAAAGAAAGAAAGAAAGAGAGAGAGTCCACAGATAATTATTTATCATTTAAATGACTTGAAAATATCCCCTCAAATATATACGTTGCCAATCCAATAGGTATTTTTTTTCTTTACCTATGGGTAGATATTTTTTTTTAGCCGTTGGATCACCAAAAGACGTGCATCATTAATGCTCTTTCTCTCTCTTACTTTTCACAATAAAAAAATATGCATGCTAAATTTTCTTTGGCCAAATTGATACTTATGCATAGGTAAAAAAAAAATACCTACTGGATTGGTACCCTATATNTTTTTTTCTTTACCTATGGGTAGGTATTTTTTTTTTGGCCGTTGAATCACCATTAGATGGTGATCCAACGGCTATAATAAAGTGCATGAAAAGACGTACATCATTAATGCTCTTTCTCTCTCTTACTTTTTACAATAAAAAAATGTGCATGCTAAATTTTCATTGGCCAAATTGATACCTATGCATAGGTAAAAAAAAAAATACCTACTGGATCGGTGTCCATATATATATATATGTATATATATATATACACACCCTAAGTCACTAGCAAATAATTTATACCCGGTATTTTGTCTTAATTATTCTGTGTTTCAGTTATATATTTTATGTGTCATGATAGCAATTATTGAAATTTTATAAAATCAGGTAATTACGGTAAAATAGGCATGATTACAAATAAATCCCAAACGTGTTTCAGTTAAATTACACTTTTTATGTTTATAACATCAAGCCAAAGTATTCCATGTATTTGCTCAAAAAGTAGAAAAAAGTATTCCATTTAATATCAATGTATAAATATTTCACTTGCTAAAAAATAAAATAAAATACAAATGTCAGCTTTATGCTTTTTTTGGTTGAATAAAAGAGTCCTTTTGTTTTTTTTTTTCCCGTAGAACAAAAGAGTCCTTCCTTTTTTGAAAAAAAAAATGTATTTCCCACCTTATTTTCATCACATATTAGAGGTATTAAATTATCTTCTAAAATAATTAAGTACATTTTAGACGTTTTGTTATGAAAAATTTTGTAAAAAGGTAACTTTTGCTGCTTTGCATATAAATTAAAAAAAAAAATGAGTATTGTGACTCGCGCTAATTTTCTTTCTATTACGATGGAGTTCACGTGAGTTCTATCATAAGATCCAATTTAAAAAATAATATCCGTCAAATAACTACAACATTTTAAAATTAAAATCACGCAATGTATGTTTGTTTTCACAAAAGCTGAGAGTAATAGGATAAGCTCTAATAATCTAGAACGACTTTGTAGCTCCCTATGTTAGTACTATAGTATTGTATATGAATTCCTCTCGTTCGAATCTATGACTTATGCATGAGCATGATTGGTATTAGTACATGTTCTTCTAAGCTGCAATTATATCCTTTAAAATGACAAAAATCAAAAACATTAAAAGTGGCTTTTAATAAGCTATATGGACCCTATCCCCTATCTAGTTACTACATTCTTTCCGAACAAAAAAGAATACACGTATACATTAATTTTTTTTTTTTTTTTTTAAAAAAAAACAATAAAAAGACAAAAAGAGCAATGTTCTCTCTCAGGTCTCAACACATCTCCACATCCCAGTATTTATAAGAAGGAAATTAAAATCGAAAAACGTACACCTTATTGGGTTTCATTGGCCAGCCAAGGAATGGGGAAGGGACATTATACATTAAAAATTATGCAACAACATTAAATGGATCGTTTCAGTCTGCACGCAATTGCTCACCAACGACAACCTCTCCCCAATATGAAGAAGACAGTCAGTGCTACGTACTCACTATACTCACACACAACACTCGTACTGGTACCACCCTCAGTAGTACCAGTAACCCCACCCTTACCTCCCTTTTGTCCCCCTTCTTCACACACACTCTCTCTCTCTCTCTCTCTCTCTCTCACACACACTCTCTCTGTGGGCCCCACACTCATTTTCTCCACCACCTCTGACGCCTCTTTCGCTTCCACCTGACGTTCTTCTCTCTCTCTCTCTCTCTCTCTCTCTCTCTCTATCGCGTCCAGTTAAAGAAAAGTGATTCCACGCTTCGTGAGTGCACCGCGGTACTTCTACTACTACTGCTACTAATACTTCCCTTCTCTCTATTATAAACATTTTCGTTATTCCCCGTTTTACCCCCTACATTTAATTGCTCCATTTTGGCCCTCATTTTTCCTATGTATATGTTACTTGTTTAGATCTCAGGATTAATAGGAATTTTTTTTACTAAAACTAGGAGAATTTTGAGGTAGGTACCCAAAAAATTGTTCTATTGATGTTAAATAAATGCTCATTTTGGATTGACATGTTAATATCACAACTAACTAATAATATTACAAAGAAGTCTCTAACTGGCTATATATATATATATATATATATATATATATATATATATATAACACAAAATGTTCCGTCCTATAAATGAGAAAGACTACTCATATAGTTTTATGTATTAATGGATAGAAGAATTGGAACTTAAAATTGCTATACAATAATGTACGTAATAATATTGCATAGTGCATACTCTTATTATTTCTTTAAGTAATGGCTACAACTAAGTTTTTCCTTAATTTAGTGTGTTATAATGTAAGTCTCTGGCTAGGTAGAACATACTTATCTCTTGTGCCGTTTTTCTATATATCTTTTCACACACACACACGCGCGCGCGTATATATATGACAGAAATCTAGAGGAAATTAGATCAGAGTCACTTATTATGTTTGAGGAGTTCTATTTTTGAAAAAAAAAATTACCTTGTTAGCTCACAATCTCTCTGATCAAGTGATCAGTCTTAATTTTGATATTTTGTGAAGGATAATTTTGGTATAGAATTGTTAGTTTTCTAAAACTCTTCATTCAACTATTACGTACTGCACAAATAGCTGTACGTTTTAGGATTTGTTGTTATTTGAAAACATATAGAGTACATTTGTAGCTAAAATTTACATATACTATTTTATCATCACTTATTAAGCACCTGTAATTGCAAACGTTTATTTTCCCCCTGAAAAATATGAATACAAACTTCGCTAAAAACATTAAATGTCATGTACAAAGTAACTGAATTTTACAGAATTGTTGAAAACCCTCTTTTTTTCTCTTGGTTGGTCTATACCCTATTTCTACTGTAAATACAATGGATTGTCAAGTTAACCGATGGACTCAGCCTTGTCCTTACTAGGAATAAATAAATTTACTAGCAAGCTTTTAAGATCCAAATAAATGTTACTGCAAAGTACGATAATTGTTACTGACTTCTTGATAGTTGTATGGTCTTTATACGTTAGATTATGAATTTTTGCCACTAGATGTTAGATTATGAATTTCATCCTATAACTTAATGATATATAATTGGACCAAAATTCAATGTCATAATGAGCTGTGACCACATGGTATAAATAAAAATATCCATACCTAAAAAAAAGAAAAATCCAATGCTTCATTGGTTTCTGAGAAAATTCATATCATAATGTAGTTTGCACACAAAGGTGACTTGGATTCAATTTAGTTCAGCTTGTTTTGAAGTAATCCATGCTTTTTTTTTTTTAATTTTTTGTTTTTCTTGTTTGTTTTGAAAACCTATTCTTCGTTAATTGGAAATTAATTGGTCTAACGGCATAAACAACTAGCCGATACTGCTGCGAAAAAAAAGACAAGGCCTATCAACCATTTATAAACCACCACGTGGCGTTATACTTTGAAGACTATTGTGACAAACTGCCACGTATAGACTTGGTTAATGGAACTAAGTCGGTCACATGGTGATATATTTGGGATTGTTCACACTCTCTAAGTTTTTTTTCCTTCTTTTTTAAAAAAACTCAACGTTATATTATATACCTCGAAACAAGAAAGAGCCTTAATTAAGCTAACAAATAAAAATTACAGTTTTTTTTAAAGGTAAACCGAATGTTTAAAAAAAAAAAAAAGAAAAAGGAGAGAGTTGGCCGGAAAATGAGATCTGACGGCTGAGGGAGGTCCATCAAGATCAAATTCAAGTCTTTTGGGGGAAGCTAAGGTTAAGTCACTTCGGAAATGAATGACTGAAAAGGGGGTAAAACGGGAAATCTCTAATGGGTCAATCAGAACGACTGTGGCGCAGGTTGTGCGTAAAAGGGGATTTTGGTGATGTGGCTGCCCTGCCCTTCACTTCGTACGGACGCTGACCGGGAATTGCAGGTCATCAAATCCCCTCATTTTCTCTCTCTACCCAGTCTCGTAATTCGCGCGAAGAAGGAGAATTGATGAGAGAGGAATCCAGAAACGATCCGAGTTTACGGAAATACCCTCACCAACGGTGTAAAAAAGAGGACTTTTTGTGGCGCCACATGTAGTACCGGTCAACAATCGCAGATTCGCTACGTGAGCTATTCAGTTACATGTATACCCCTCATAAATACACTCCGCAAGTAAAAAAAAACAGATATATATATATATATATATCTGTTTTAAACAAATAAAATAAAAGAATGTTTAATTTTATTTTTTTTTTAAAGGCAAGAATGTTCAAACTTTCAGTACTACGTAGATCTTTAATAAATTTAGGAATTATTGGTTCTTTTTATAACATTGGAAAAGTGTCTTTGTCTAATAATAGATAATGGAAACTACGTACGTAATATGAAGCAAATTAATTTCGTTTATAAAAAAAAAGAGGCAAATTAATTTCAATAAAAAATTAGTTAGAAATCAAAGTTAATGATGATAACGTTTCTTCTTTTAAAGTTAAAGAAAATAACGTATCAAATTGAGTCAACAGGTGAAAATACTAATTTTGTAAAGATAAATTGTGTTAATGCAAAATACTGGGTTTGAAAAATTTCTAGGACTAGTTTGAAATTGTTATATTGTGCCGCAGTTGCAATATAGTTGTACTGTGAGCAAAAAGTAACTGTGTGGAAAAAATGAACATATGTGAAAAGTAACTATAGATCATGTTATAACAATCTTTGAAAAATAACTTTTATCTTCTTTCTAAAATTTTGTTTAAAATAATAGTTATGTAGCAATTTTTAAAATTTTCTACTCAATAACTTACCAAATTCCTATCCCTCCCACATTTTTTTTTTCTAACTACTTTTAAAAGTTAAAATCAGAATCCAAAAATAATCTCAAATAAGGACTCACTTATATTTTATGCCTTTTGTTCATAAAAGCGAGCCAAAGAAATTTAATTGCAATGAGTTTTTTTTTCCACACAATATTGTCTCAATTTGATTCTTAAAATAAACGGTAAGTGAATGGATAATGCTGCAAATGCGAACTATTATTTTATATTTTTGATACCAATCTGTACACTTAACATGTGAGTTATCATAATTTAATTGGTATAAAAGTTATCATAGATAAATTTATATTATTCATTTATGTTTTTTTTTAAAAAAATAAGACTTAACTAATTATTTCTATTTATTATAAATTAATAGAAAATACTTATTACTACCCAATTCTTCCCCACCATTAAATTCACTTATTTAAATAGGAATATTTCAAATACCACATATATAAAATTACTATTAAAAAATTGAAGTCAAAACGACTATACAAATATTCTAAGTAATATGCCAAATAAGTACTTAACTGTCGTGTTTTTCTTGCTTTTTATTTTTTTTTTATTTTGAAAGACGTTAAATGGCTTTCCGTTTTTAATGTTGAAATGTCTTTTTTGGTCAATTATTACACATTTATTCACTCTTCAACTTTTCAAATATGATTATAAATAGTTCTCTAGGCAACTGCCCCAAAGCTTGTTGTTAGCAGGCTCATGATTTTGTACTTTGTAGCAAAGTTACACGGACAAACCACCCATGTTTTATGTCAAAAATCACAGTAAAACTCATTCGACCAATAATATATATGTTAGCGACTGTAAATTTCTTTAAAAAAGATTTACATAGGCATTGGGCATTGCTTTCAGTAGTAAACTTTTACTTAAAATTTTATCTCTTACCGTGAAATTTCATATAATTGAATTTTTTTATACTAAAATAACAATCGATTCATTGACTTTTTCATATTTTACCCATTTAGTCCTAAATTCAAATTTCAGCAAAAAATAATATTAACAAAAATTGGAGAATGTGTGTGTGTTTTTTTTTTCATAAGAAATGAAGATAGCGATAGACAAAAGGGTAATTTTGTGAACAAGGGCCAGGTTGACGCTAAGAAGGTTCAAACCGTTCAAAGAAGGGTAATTTCGGAATTAAGTGTAGACAGTACAGAGACAAATAGGTAACTCAGGGACGCAATTAATTGTCGCTCAGAATAAGAGGGAGGCCATTTATAACCCTTTGCCTCTTTTTTTTTTTTAAAAAAAAAAATTAAATTAAATCAAAAGCAAAATCAGAAAAGCCAAAAAATAAAAATATGACGGCCAAAATAGACTCTCGCAAATTCTCAACGGCAAGCAATATAATAATGAGGTCCACACTATTGTTTTATGTTCTCACTCGCTCCTCCATATTCTTCCTCTCTAATTTTTTCCTTTTTAATAATTTTTTTTTTTATTTTTTATTCTTTTGTTTTTGAAAAAATTTGAAAGATTTTGCAATCTTCCTCTGTTGGGATCTTGAAACTCGAAAATCGGATCAAAAGGGTCTCTACTCTATAGTATAGCAGTGCTAGTAGTACGACTACTACAACTAGTGGGAGCTTCTTCACTATCTCTTTCTTTTTCTTTCTCTTTCTAGGTTTTCATTCTCACCATTTTTCGACCTTCCTTTCTTTCTTTCTTTGTCCCCCAAAAACGACATCGTTTTCAACAACTCTCACGGCGTTACATGGACTTCAAAGAAGGGATCGAGAAAGGAGACGGAATCAGTGATAGGAATACGAGAAGTTTAACGGAATCAAAACCAATCGTCATCTGAGGTCAGTTTATGATTATTAATAATAAATATATACTTTTTATATTATGATATGGGTGATTGATTGAGAAGACTTCTGGTTCGTATTTTTTGGGGCGAATTAATTTTCGTTTCCAGAATCGGTTTCTTGAGTCGAAAGATGGATCTAGAGAGAGAAAGATTGTTATTGACGCCATTTTTATTGGTTTTGCACTGAAATTTATATGGTTTTTTTTTTTCCCGGTTCATTTCTTGTATGTTGCACTATCGTTTTCTTTGAGTACTGTACTTTTGAAGCTGAATCGGTTTTTTTGCTTTGACGATCAGTTTTCAGAAAATTAACCCATTCGGTTTCGTTTTTCACTATTTCGCTGTAAAAAAAATAAATTATTAAAAGAAAAATAAAAATGTGTTGCTTTTGATAGAAGTTACTGTTTGATTATAAGTATCGTATTTGACTCATCATGTCGGTTTTTTTTTTAATTAATTTTAATACCCAATAGATTAGCGTGATTATGAGAAGCTTTTAATGGCAACCCGCTTTATCAAAATCCGAGAAATTAAAATTTTTTTAATAAAAATTAATTATAATTAAATTGAATCTTCTTCGCTGAATTCCCTGAACATTTGAAGCTGTGATATTGATCCCTTCTTCCAACGGCGTTTCTTACTCTCTCTCTCTCTCCAAAACCCATCTTTTTCTCTCCTTCTCTCTCTAGGTTTTTGTCGTCCATGGAGATGATAGGGTACTTTTTGTCTTTCTTGTGAGAAATTGGTATTTGGGTTTTTCTTCTTTTTCTAAAGAAATCTTTATTCGTAACATTTGGGAGTTTTTGGCAGTTTTTCTGAGAGAGCCCAGAAAAAAAATAAAAAATGTCGTCGTCGTCATCAATATCGAATTCACCATGCGCGGCGTGCAAGATTCAGAGGCGGAAATGCACGCAAGAGTGCGTGTTCGCGCCGTACTTCCCACCAGACAATCCCCAGAAATTCTCGAACGTTCACAAAGTGTTCGGGGCCAGCAATGTCTCTAAGCTCCTCAACGAGCTCAAGGCCGAGCACAGAGAAGACGCTGTCAACTCCCTCGCCTACGAGGCCGATGCCCGGCTCCGGGACCCGGTTTATGGTTGCGTGGGTCTCATCTCAATTCTCCAGCACAGGCTCAAACAGGTCCAGACTGATCTCGTCAACGCCAAGCAAGAGCTCGCCACTTATATTGGTCCCCAAGCCATGTTTCCCATTTTCCAAACGTCGCCTTTTATGCCTCAGGGGATCCCTTCTCCTTCTACTTCGACTGTTTATCCATACAACACCGTTCCTCCCATGATGAGTGGTTTTCAGACAGGGCCTCCTCCGAGGAACCGTGGCCAGTTGGTCATTCGTGAACCTCAGGCTCAGGCTCAGCCGCCGCAGGTTCAGGCACCGGCGCCACAGTCGCACCTACAAATTTTCGAGGCCCAGCAGGTGGCCTCGGCCATTTCGGCGAGGGATTCACAACAGGAGTTCCTGATGCGGGGTGGTGGTTTGGATCAGAAAATGGTATTTCAGCAGCAGCTACAGCAGTATCAACCTCCACTCGGGTATATTGCTCAGCCCGTCAACCCACAAAGTATGGGGAGGTTTGAAACCGGGTTTGACCCGCGCGTGGGTCCGCCGGATCATGAGACTGCTGCTGGGTTCATTGGTCAGATGGGTTCCGGCGTAAGTCCTATGGAGCCTACTTTGGGTCTAGGCAGTGGTTTTGATAACAATGCTTATAATCAAGTTCAACCAGTACAGGCGGAATCGGATCAACAACAACACCAACACCATTCTTCTCTTAATCAACTTCATGATGAACAGGTTATGTTTGAAACCCCGCAGTCTCCGTTGTTGCAACTGGGTCCTCAACCCCAGTTGTGGAACAAGCTTGAAGGCGGGGAGGATAGGAGAGTTGGTCCGCCATCCTTTTGAATATCTTCTCTTCTGCAGCTCTTTTGTTCCATCTTGGCTTTTTCATCGCAAATTTTGTTCATTATAGGTATGTTGTTCTCTTCTTAATTAGCTTTTGGTTCTCAAGGTTTTGATTCACTTTCTTGCATATATATTTAGAGTTTAATCAGTACTTACAAAAGTTAATTAGTTTTATTTTGAGTATCTTATTTTGGTCATTTTTCTTTAGTGTATATATTTGGTTATGCAGTACATGACCAGTGAGGATTGATCCGCTTTGCATTTATTATGAGTGTTGTGATGCTTTTATATGTAATTTGCCTTCTTTTTCATAAATTAGGTAATATCGTTTTGTGGCAGTGGAAAGCAAATTTTACTCTTTATTGCATAGAGCAGAGGGGTCGGTTATTAGAATTATTGTCTTTTCTAGCGAGGGTCGTCCCCGTATTCAACTATAATTAGAACCCATCTGAACTAGCAGCTTTAGGATTTGCTTGCATTGCACACTTTATATCCTTTTGTTTTTTCTTTTGTGACGAAAATTTTAGTCGTCATTATGCTTACTAACAAAATAGATGACTGGCAGACTAGTAGTGATGTGATTGTGATACTTTATAGTTGGGATGTTTAAAAGACACTATTAATTGCATTTTCGAGATTCTGGAAAGAAATTTTCTTCAATTATTGCACCAATATTTAGACAAATTTAAGTTAGATATAGGGGTTATGTGGTAATTTGACTAGGAGAAGTTGTTCATTGTTTTGACTTCTCTGGTTTAATTGTTAGGCTGCTCTTCTTATTTTGTGAAGAAGGCACAAGTGGACAACACTGCCCTAATTAGCTCTTTCTGGCCCCCTGGTTAAACTAATTAAACATTTTTTTTATTCCTACCTAACAAGGGTCAATTTTGGCTTGGAAATATTCTGTGATATACGTGAAACATAATATATTTTCATGGTGAGACTAAATTATTCTAGTCTCATTTAGCTAGCTTGAATAGTCCTCGTACATTAATTCGTAGTAGCTCATGACTTAAAAACATTCCTTACTACTGTATTGTGCATGTGCTTCTTCATAAAGATATATTAGCCACTTTGTTTCTCCTGTTCACACTTTGTTTTGAAGAAACAGCAAGGCCTGGTCCTTAGGCAGCAAATGAACTAGAGAGCTTTTCTAAAAATGCCTTTTACAGAACATATACAACAATTTTAGACCAAGAGTGCTGGTTTATTTTACAATTCAACGACATTTAAAGTTTTGGAAAAATCTGTTGTAACACTCTTATAAGTTTCATTTTAACTGAATGTAGATGTATGCACATCTATTTCATGCATTTTTTTCCATGCTATATGAGCTATTTTGTTAGTAATAGATTAGATTTGCTTGATTGTGATCGAACTCACACCCAATTCTGACTTAGTTTCTTCTTGTTCTCGCTTCTGTGCAGCTTATTTTTTTGGCGAGTGAGGAGAGAGAGACAAAGAGAGAGGTAGGCAAGGAGGAGAGAATACGTATAAGTTCGGGAAAGGTTCACATCTGAAATGTAAAGTCTATGCATTGATTTTTGGGTTAGGAGGAGACTTTCACGGAGATAACTTTAAAGTGTAGGATCCTCATTGATCTTTGAGTACAGTCGTTTTCTTCTTTTTTGTTAAGATAGGTCCATTTTTCATTCTTACCAACATAACATGTAAATAATAATTTCTGGATTACTTTTTTAAGGCTTTTGCTTAGATATCTTCAACTAGCTAGATAAGTGTAATCAGTCCTTGATACTTACTACTGCTACTACAGTTGTCATTACTTTTTTTCCTTTACAAAGTAATTTCCTATCTGTGGTATATACATATATATGTGGCCTATCTAGTATAAGACATTATTATTAGCCTTATTAAAAGCAGACTAATATTCTTATAATAATTGCACATATTGCAGTAGAATTTCCTGTCCATATTGGGGATTTTTACAGGTATTTGGCTCTTCATAATCAAGAGTTTCTTTCTATTTTTTCTTTCTCCTTAGCTGTAATGATGCATGGGCTTTACTTGAGTTCTAGATCTGAATGTGTTCTCACCATAATTTCATGGCTGAAATTTAGGTTCAATTTGAAGAAAACAAAGTAATTTAAAACGAAAATAACCTCACTATTGCTGCTGTATGGGAAAAAGAACCAAAAGTGTATATGCATATTGTTGACCAGATTGTGGTAATTTCTTCTTCTTTTTTATTTTTTGGGATTTGTGTTAAAGCTGACTTTCCTTCACGGAGAAGAGAAAAAAATTTAATAACAAAATATGGGATGAATTTATTATCTATATCGAAAACACAAGCTGCAAGCTTTCATATAACAATGACACAACATTGAAAAACCTTTAGTACTTGACTGGAAATTATGTCAATGTTCTCTCTGGATGGTGACCCACCTCCACCCCGATTCAGCTGCTCACAACTGTTTCATCGCACTAATAAGGACACTACATTTAAAAGGGTACCACTATACGTATACCAAGTTTCGTTTTGTTGATTTATACTCCAGAACAAGATAATAATAATAGCGAAAAAAAATTCCTCATGTTTATGAAATGTTACCTTTTACTCTAAAGCTACTTTCACAGTGCCATGCATTTTAAAGTTGAATTAAGAAAATAGATAAATTAAAATTACGGGTTTTTGTTGGTTCGCAGTTGCGTTACGCCTCTGCATATGTTAAATATGATTTTTTTTTAAAAAAAAAAAATTAGCGTTCTAAAAGCAGAGAATAATACGCATATTTTAACTAACAAATTCTTGTCCAACATATTATAAGGTTTGTTGTTTTCTTACTAGTTGACCAAGTAATAATAGCTGATATTTATAATTAACTACTCATCTAAAAACTTTGTTGAGCGTAGGATGGGGTAGGCTTTTAGGTTTGATTAATGGCTTCGCGTGTTTTCCCTTATTAATTTTATCAAATTATAGCAGGGATGACAATTATTATTATTAATTTTTTTTTTTTTGGGGGGAAGGGGGACATAAAAGGATGGAATTTTATTAACTAAAAGAGGGTAAATCCTCACTTACGACATCAGAATACAATTTGGGACATAATTAAAACAAATTTTGTCAGAATTAGAGTGGAAACTAATGTACGAGTTTAAAGCGATGAGCAACTTCAAGTACGGAATATTAGTAAGTATTATGACTACTAATTTAGTTGATATCATTGACATGATTATGATGAGAAACTATTATATTCGGTAAGTTGAGGTGTCAGGCAGAGTTTGCATTGTATATGCTAGCTACTGTCCTTGTCATTAATTTATATTTAATATTTATTAGTACTGGCTTTGCTTCAAAAGTAATCGAATTCTTTAAATTAGACGTGTTTATTTCTGCCAAGTCAAGGAATCAGTGTATTGAAAGTTCATAAATAGATATAGATAAAGACAAAAACGAAGAACTGTTTTTTGGCGAATAAGATGTATACATCAAATAAATTTAAAAAATGACAGTAACTCTCGCTTCTTCGAAAAATGGTAATACCGTTTCTTCTCCATTTAGAATAATAATTCATGTTTTTCTCCTTGTAGAATTACATATTTGAGTATTTTGGGATTTTTATATCAAACATGATTATTTTCTTGTTGTCAGGCATTAAAAACTGGGTTTTATTATTCTCCTTATCGTCAATGACTTTCGACGCCCTACTAATTATATCTGTCTCTAAAGTCATTTTGAAATATTTTCTTTCTATTTTTAGTGCACATAAAGCCAATTTTGAATTTTTGATCTAACAGTCTACAACGGGCTAATTTAGCATTGTTGTGCTATGTTGCAGTGCTTTGAGCATAAAAAATTGTGATTAAAACAGGTAAGGTACTTTTGTAAAATTAAATTCCAAAACTGCTGTGTAATTAAAGTGTAGTCCAAAACAAATTCCTCGAGACAAATTTATGTTTAGAGATAATCTCCTTCGAATATGGAGAACAAGATTATTGTTAATTAAGTTTTGACCAAAAATAGAACCCTTTGTAAGTATTATTCTTTATTTGTAATTATGTTTTTTCTTTGTTTTAATTGAAGCTATAAATATTTCAACAAGCAAACAGAAAAATGCCAAAGTTTGTTGCTTTGTCGCAAAAATAGTTTGATTTTTCCATGAACAACTCTTTGCTAGGGCTAGCTAACAACTTTCGTACTCTCTTTTTGCAACTCAATTCTGAAATATATATTATATAGTGTTGATGGAGATTTTGTCAACAATAAATTTTAGAAAAAATTATGAGATGTGGCTTGTGTGAATAGTATTTTTAATCAAAGCAAATAAAGAGGCCAAGATTTTATAGTGATTCAGCCCGAAAAAGATGAGCTTACGTCCACTGTTTTTCACTATATTCTGGAGAATTACAGGAACTCAAAATTACAATGTGTCGTCTGAAAAGAAGAAAATACTCTTGAGAATTCTTTTGCCTCCTTAGATTTTTTCTGAAAAAGATCCCCCTCATCCCGAAACCTTGAGCTCCCTTTATATAGATGAGGATAACTCAATGTTCCTAATTGTGAAAATAGGTAACTACAATTGGGTAATACAATTTGAGTAATAATATAATTAGATAATCACTTAAATCGGGTAACTGGTCGGACTTGAAAGAGAGACTTTTGTTTCCCTTTCCTTGTAGGTTACCCGTTTAACGAAGTAAAGACATTTCCTTTTCTTTCGGGTCGTATATAACCTATTCAGAGAAGGTCGCACACAACCCCTATACAGTGGAGGTCGCACCTATTCTATGCGGTGGAGGTCGCACATATTCTTACACATGCGACTTGGCATAGGATTTTAGACCGCATAACAATTGCCCCCCAGCTCCATTAGTTCTTTAGGATAAAATGGAGCTTCCTTTAAATGTAGGTGAGTGCGAACTTAAAAAATGCGATGTCATGACCTAGACTTGAGATCCTTGAAGAGTCGAAGAGTCTCCAGATTTCAAATCCCATCTTTCTCAAGATCACGCATACATTTTTCTGACAAACGGAAACACGTATAGCCTTTTCTAAGAAAGATAGCAGAACTCGAGGAGGCTCAAGGATATCAATGATGCCAACTGTCATTTTTAAACCAAATCTTTTCAAATTTCAAAAGATTCTGATTTATCTTCGGAAAAAATCAAATCCCGCTGAACTTCGGCCTTCAGATCCGAAAACAAATACCTTAATCTAGGCTGTGATTTAACGGTGCTCGAGGTATAAATATCAGAAATTAATCCGTTTCAGACCATCTTTCTAAAAAATCTCAAAACTTTTCAGAGAATCCTACAGCGCCGTTTTGTCCTTCAGCTCGCACAATTCCGATACCTTCTTCGACAGAATTCAGACCGTATCTCAATCCCTCCGCTTCCGAAGAAAGGTTAGTTTATTTCTTTCCTATTGTTCTTCGTCTGTTCTTGAAAAAAATTAGTTTCAATTTCTAGGAATAGAAACACATCCCATATCCGAACGAACTGAAATAGAAATTATTTTATCCCCCTTTTCCGGTTCATAGTAGACTCACTAGGTAAGGGTCAGAGATAAACTCATGAAAAGAGTTTCTAGGGTCTGATACCCTATTTTATTTTCTGACGAACTGCTCGAACAATTTTTATGAATCCGTAGACCTCTTAGAAAAAATCGATGAACTTGCCTGTTAGTGCAATCCTAGGATAAACCCCCAGAATTAACATAGTGAAAATCCTTGATGCTCGCGTAGGACTAAATCCATCCGTATTTCTTTTCAGTTGTCTAATAGTGAGGATTTTAAGGAAGGGAATGCATTTTCTGGAGAATCTGACTCCAGTGTCAGCTCCATTAATCTTGAAGACTACCTCAAACCAGAACCCGAGGTAGAGATAACAGGAGTCAGGCAGAATAGTCCTCGCATAGGCAACCTCCCTCGGGACCAGTGGCCTCGACATATCAAGGATGCCCCTGCCTTCTCCTCAGGATATCAATATGTAGAGGGGAATTGGTCATGTACCAACATAAGGATGAGCTGCACATCGAACAAGCTCAGCAAAATCGTGTGCAGCTATGAGATCGCCATCCCTCTTCGCCTACCGATGGAATTCAACCGACTACACACACCACCATGCGAGATTGCTTCTTTTTCTGAAGCAGTCCTTAAGTGCGGTGTATATCTCCCACTTCATCCGTATATAAAATCAATTATTGACTACTACGGGGTTGTCCCTTTTCAATTGACCCCTAATACATATACATACATGGTAGGTTTATATATTCTTTACCACAAACTAGGTTTAGAGACTCCTACTCCTGAAGAGTTCGCTTGATTTTACCAAGTGAAAGAAAACCCGTCAGATCTTGGCTTCTTTTATGCAAGCAAATGGTCGAACCAGACAATAAAAACGATCTACGGGGTTCGCAACAACATGGGATAATGGAAAAATCTATTTTTCCACTTTGACTATGCGGATAACGGCTTCTTTCAAAACCCCAGTAGGTAGTTTTCTAATTTATCACCTTTTTCAATTTTGTTATTTTTATTCTGATCGCACTCGTATGTCATCACAGACAACAGGGAACGACCTGGACTTTCTAGGAAGCAGCTCGCAAGGGTGTACAAAATCAACGACCTTCCAATCGAGGAATTTGATTGGAAGGTACTTGGAACTTCCAGAAACCTGGTCACTTGCGGTCTGCTTCCAAAGGGAGCCGCATTCCATGATCCCCCTGTACATTCATCCAGACCTTTGAGCTCAAAGAAAAAGAAGCCAAGGAAAAAGACGGATACCGGTGCCTCGTCTTCCAGACTTGGGAAACAAAAAGCATCTGCCACCCCTCCAACCTCGGAACCTTCCTCTCCAGAAACAGCGTCACCACCAGCTCCTCAACCAACTACTCAACAAGAAGAAGGTAATCATATACATTTTCTAATTACCTGTATTATATTCTCCTCGCTCACTTATATATCTGTGCAGAGATGGTCATTGGTAGCGGCTTGCGGGCACCACTCTCAACTCTCAGGTCTATGACAAAAACCAAAACACCCAAGAGCACTCCATCATCAAAAGGGAAAGAGAATGTTGACTACTCCAAGAAAATAAAAGTCGCCTTCGAGGACATCCCAGTAAGCTCGCCTCCACTACAGCCTCAGCCAACGAGCCATCCTAAACCACCTAAAGAGACTGCCACTTCTTCGGAACCGATCTTGGCAGATAAGGATGAAGAGCTCTTCGCGCTCCTCAACCAATTACCAGAGAAAGCTGGTATGAGCTCAGCCTTCATTGATCACTTCACATCCGATGAAGGCTGGGAGCGGATGAAGCGATGATCTGTCAAGGTCGCTTTTGGATCTGCGATGAGGATGCTAGCCAATGTAAGTACTTTTCTATTCTCTCCTCGAATGTTTTCTCTTGGTATTAACGATTACATTTTTCAGACCGCGGCTACTGCTGTCCTGATGCACGACCCAGTCCTCGAATGTTTGGAGAAGGCTGAAAAAGTTGAAGAGATAACCCAAGCATTCGAGAATTCAGAGAAGGCTCGGGAGGAGGAGAGAGGAGCTTTCGACTTGGAGAGCCAGCAACTGCTTGAAGAACTGACCAAGGAGAAGCTCGAGAAGGAGAACCTCGAGGAGAAAGTCAAAGAGCTCGAGAAAACCATCTCTAAGTATCCGGATCGCATAAGGGAGGCGACCACTGAGGCGGTTCACAAAGCTATCGAAGAGTTCAAGGCGACTGAAGTCAAAGAGCTCGAAGATAAAGCTAGTGACATTGCCTCATCGACCATCATTTTTAACATCTTCTATGAGCATCCGGACTTTGACTTCTCCATCCTTGGCGAGGACGTGGTCGAGCTCGTCCGAAGCTGGAGAGAGGATACTGCCAAAGCTGAAGATGGCGGCGCAAGCCCTTCTGCATAACACTTGTTTGTTTTTTTTTTTTTTTTAGAACAATGTGGGCTTGGTCCCCCTTCTTTTCTGCGCATGTACAGGTGACTTCTTTTAATAAATATTATTATTTTTTCCTGTCAGATGCTCCTGCAAAATAATGAAAACACAACAATAATTTTAACTAAGAAGTCAATCACTAAGTGATTGATCAGTACGCTTTTAGCAATTTGAATCCGACTAACTTAAAATGAGTTTTAAGCGTTAGGATAGGTTAGGTCGCTTAAGAAAATAGTCAATATGAGTGATACAAACTCAACTGTGTTTCAAAAGTTCCATGTCAAAATAAAATATAGTAATATATCATATCGAACAATGAACGTTTGGCTTAGTTACTTTTTTGTTCGAGGAAGAAAATTGCATAATACGACATGCTGAGACATGAAGCGAGGAGAAAATCCAAAGATTTTAAGGAGATTCAGATACTTCGACGATCTAAAACCCCGTCTCCTCTAAATGGACATTTGCATAGTCCCTTAGGAAACAAGTAGGAGATAACAATCTGATCCTACTGCCCCCCGAGTTTTATGGTGTCCGAAAACTACCATAAAACTATAAAAAGATGAACAGAAACAAGTAGGAGATAAAATCTGATCCTACTGCCCCCCAAGTTTCATGGTGTCCGAAAACTGCCATGAAGATGAATCAGACAAAGTTGAAGTAATAGCCGAAGAAATATTATTAACGAATAACGATCAACGAATGATGAATAACGAATGACGATCAGCGAATAACAAATAACGAATGACAATCAACGAATAACGAACAATGAATGAGTAATCTTTATTGATGAATGACGAAAACACGAAGATATTCATGAAAATTAACTGATAAAAGCGACAAAGCTATCCTACACTCTAGGCATGCTCGATTTTTTGTCCACCAGTTCGAGCTGACTTATATATCCCAGGTCGAATGATGGCAATAATAATAGATTCTCAAAAGTTCCGAAAAATGAGGTCTTGTCAAAGAACAAGTGCCAATAAATCTTCGTTCGACTTTAGGGTTATAACATCGAGCAGTGAACTGTTGATATGATGCGATATGAAGTTGAGACTGCTCGCGCCTTTCTTTTAAGAGATCGAGCTCCAGTGACATGATATTCGAATTAATCCCGAAGATTAGACTTCAGAAAAGTGACCTATGAAGCTCGCACAGGTTTCTGAATCTCCGTTCCAATCTTGACTTGGAGGATATGTCGAATAATAAATCCTCCAGATCTTCAATGGGTCTAGTTCTGACCGTCTATTTTTCAAGGATTGAAGTCTTCGCTGGTCGTATCGATTGACGCTTTAACTGACAGTTCAACTGACGTTGTCTGACGATCCGACTAACGCTTTGCTCGCTACCTCGACTGACGCTTTAATCGCTACCTCGGGCAGGTGGACCATCATTGTGCGGGACGTCACATCCTTTGCTGCGAGTTTCAGCGAGTTGTTATAACAAGTCCTCGTATCATATTGATTTCCTCGCACCTCGCCTACCCTGTGTTGGGTCGGGAACTTCATAGTGAGATGGTAGATCGAGGTGACGACTCGAAGTTCCCTCAATGTCGGTCTTCCCAGCACAGCATTGAAAGCAGAGGGGCAATCTACCACCAAAAACTGGGTCATTATCGTTGAAACCCTAGGATAGGTTCCAACGCAGACCATCAATTCAATCATGCCCATAGGCATCAGGCTGTCACCAGTGAAACCATAGAGTGGAGTGGCGGTAGGCTTCAAGTCGCTCTCATTCAACCCCATCTTCTTAAAGGCATCGAAGTACAGGATGTCCACAACACTCCCGTCATCAATCAATACTCGCTACAACTGTGTGCTTCCACAGTTAATTTTTATGACCAACGCATCATTATGCGGATAATAGACTTCTCTTACGTCCTGTTCTGTGAAGGTAATGTCTATGTCTGGTACTCGTTGAAGCTTGCGTGGTCGCTGCTCAAGATGCATGATGTTAGTTAATGGCTGTTGTCGAGCTTCTTGTGCATACCTGTCTTGAGCTCTTTTCGAATCTCCACCAATATGCGGTCCTCCGAAGATAGTTCGTACTTCGCGCTGGATTTATAGAGGTCACTGTTGATTCTCTTCTCACCTTTCGTCGTTCTGCCTAGTGTACTATCGCAACCGTCCCTCTTTAATCAGCCTTTCAATTTCATCCTTCAGGGCAAAGCAATCATTGGTATCATGCCCAATATCATTGTGATATCGGCAGAACTTGTTGGGGTCGCGCTTTGCCCTGTCTCGCTTCATCGGTTCCGGTTGACGGTATCGCTCCTTTTGATTTGTGAATGCATAGATATGATCTATGGTCGCATTTAACTTGGTATGATTGTTGAACTGCATGAGAGCTCTTGAAATCTCCTGCTTTTTGGGTCTAGACTGATTTTCAGTCTGCTGTTCATTACTCATTTTATTCTTCTTATTACTATAATTGTTGGTAATGACCGCGTCTTTAGTCGCATCTTTCCTTCCTTCTGTCTTTTGAAGATTCTCGCGCGAAGATTCTACCCTCAGATGCCGACCAACCCTTCGGTAGAAATCTTCGAGAGTTCTACATTCTCGCTCAAGTAATTCCTCCCAGAGTTTTATTTCTGGTCGCACTCCGGCCATCACAAGAGTTAGAACTCCTCTCTCAGTTGGGTTATTAACCTTTACTAACTCTGAGGTGATTCGATTGAGATAAGATTGTAGAGTCTCCTCTGGACCTTGCTGGATTGCAGACAAGCTAACAAGTGGAACTGTGAAATTCTTGGCAGCTTGAAACTGTCTCAAGAACGCCGTCTGAAGCTATTGCCAGGACGAGATCGAGCCAGATTTGATTCCTCGGAACCACTTCTTTGCTGCTCTCGAGAGAGTTACAGCAAAACATCTGCAACGTGCATGATCATTGACACGATGTAGTTCCATCAAGTCACTGAAGTGATCCATATGGTCCTGTGGATCAGTTTTCCCATCAAAAATGTTAATGGTGGGAAGTCTGAATCCAGTGGGAAGGGCTGCAGCTCGAACCTCCTCGCTGAATGACGATTGACGATACCCATCAGCGAGCTCATTGTCCCAACCAGCAAGTGCGTCTAATGCGATCCTTAAATTGTGAACATCGACGTTCGGAGGGAAAGCATTATCTCTTACTGGTGGCAAAGGCAGTCTTTGATCGTTATCCTGATGCATGACGGGCTGGTTAGGTAGAGTCTTCTGCGATCTGTGAGAGGAATCTAGCGAAATAGTGCGACGAGACCGACTTTGGTTGTTATGATGCGATACGGATCGATCATGACTATGCCATCACTCCAAATACTGTCTTAGGTCTGCAGGATCTTGTCTCGACTCTCTGCTGATTCTTTCGAAGACGCTTCTCGATGGTCGTCTTCATTCGCTATTCAAGCGATCTTAACTATCAGTGGATTTGCGAGAAGATTGTCCACGATTACGGTTAGTGCTTGAACTCTCCGTACCAGATTCGGGAGGCAAGTTTGCGACTTTACCTTTTCCTTTGGAGATGCGATCTTCATGACGCTCTTGCTGGGTTCTTGGCTGGCCGCATCTTCTTGTCTCTAGGATCTGTATTCTTTTCTCAGGTAATTGAGCAGGACATTCTTTGGGACGTTCGTGTTGTGGAGGGGTCACCATCTGCCCTTCAGCAAGTCATCATAGGGTGTCATTAATCTGGTTAGTGACTTGCTGAAGATTCACCAGTGTCTCCTCCATACGATCCTGTCTCTAGAAAGGTTTCTCTGTTGCGGTCATAGTAGGCTGATCTTGAGCAGGGTTTGGCTGTGTAGCTGCAGTGCTTTGAGGTTGGTTTTGGCTAGTTTCGGTGATTCTAGTAGTGTTTCTAGTATTTGCCATTAAAAAAGTGAAATTTGACAAACTGTTTTAGCTAGAATAGCCTTCCTTCTAGCGCCAATTGTTGATGAAGATTTTGTCAACAATAAATTTTAGAAAAAATTATGAGATGTGGCTTGTGTGAATAGTGTTCTTAATCAAAGCAAATAAAGAGGCCAAGATTTTATAGTGGTTCAGTCCCGAAAAAGATGAGCTTACGTCCACTGTTTTTCACTATATTCTGGAGAATTACAGGAACTCAAAATTACAATATGTCATCTGAAAAGAAGAAAATACTCTTGAGAATTCTTTTGCCTCCTTAGATTTTTTCTGAAAAAGATCCCCTTCATCCCGAAACCATGAGCTCCCTTTATATAGATGAGGATTACTCAATGTCCCTAATTGTGAAAATAGGTAACTACAATCGGGTAATACAATTTGAGTAATAACATAATTGGGTAATCACTTAAATTGGGTAACTAGTCGAACTTGAAAGAGAGACTTTTGTTTCCCTTTCCTTGTAGGTTACCCGTTTAACGAAGTAAAGACATTTCCTTTTCTTTCAGGTCACACATAACCTATTCGGAGGAGGTCGCATACAACCCCTATGTAGTGGAGGTCGCACCTATTCTATGCGGTGGAGATCGCACATATTCTTACACATGCGACTTGGCATAGGATTTTAGACCGCACAACATATAGTAATATACTAATGTAAAATGTTTTCTCCGCTTACATGAGTGGCACAGTCTTCGCAAGGGTCCACCTATCCGTAACCCCGTGAATTTTTCAATAAACTTTTATTTTCCTTCCATATTCACTGACCATATTTCCCTGGTGACCGTATGAGTCTAGTTAGAGATTATAATCGATAAAGAATTTTGTTACGGTCAGACCCGATCAATCTAAACTGTCCATTCTTGTAGGCTCATTATGGAATCCACGTGGCTCTCACAGTGATAGACGGTTCGGATTGGTCGGATGCATCTGGCCGTAACACACCTCGTCAATAAATTAGGTAACAAAAAAATCTTATGTGAAGTCTCACTTGATTGTCAAAAATAAAATGACACCAATCCGCATAAACATTGCTCTATTTCTCTCCTCCCTCTTTCTTTTTATCCTCCCACAAAATAACTAAGATTTTTTTTTCCTTTTCCTAATAGGGTTTGTTGTGTTCTTTCTTGATGATTGGAGCTTGGAAGTTAAGCAATGGTCACTTTCCAGAAACACCTGACCAAACTTTTTCCATAATATTTTGTCTATATAAAAGTTGAGCTCTTGTTTCTCTTTTATCTTTCGTTATCTTCCCCTGTTTTTTTCTTATTTGTTCAATAAAGAAATCTCTATTTCCTACTTCCTCCCCCCTCCCTTTTCAAGTAGAGCCCGGGTTGAATTGTTATATGTTCCTTTTGAAACTTGAAACCTAAATGTTTCTTTTAAAACCTAAAACATAATAAATATTCCCAACTCAAAAATTATAGTTAAATAACTCAATTAGGTAACCATTGAAAATAAATACCAAAATTGTCTTTTATCTATATATATAAAATAATGTTTGTTTGTTAATTAAGAGATTTTTAAACTAATATTTTTACGTTTATGAGTTCAAAAAACTTAAAAAAAAAATGAACTTTACGGTCACAATCGAGAATTCATCTTTAAGAAGAATATTTGTTTCTTTCTATTGGTATACCTATTGAGAAATTAGGTTTAATACACATAATAATAAGCATGTTTTGGCCCCTATGCTTTCCTTAATAAAATATAAAAAATATACATATGCCCACCTGAAATATCACTTTTGGCCTTAATAATTAGTTTATAAGGTATATGTTACTCTTCTTCTCTTTAACCTAGCTATAGTTCCTCATTCCTCCCTCGATATTCTCACAATCTTTTCTCTAATCTCATTGTTGAAGTTGTCACACTGTCTAAAGAGCTTAAATTCTAAGAGCAAAAAAAGAAGAAAAGAATAAAAGTTGAAAAAATAGAAAAAAAACTTGGTGGCAAGATGGAGGACAGAAATCCGCAAAATGGATATGTAATTTATGTGTTCAAATGTTATGGGTACTATTTGAAGTGATTTTTAACTAAGTTTCGATATATTACGAGCATAATTTATACATCAAAAGTTGTTTTTTTTTGGAATATTTGCAAAATTCTGGAAAAAAAATAAGTCTACCTCATGATAAGCATCGAATTTTCGATGTCATTTCAACTATATTTCGATGAAATCTGAGATGTAAGAATTTCTTCGACTATATTTTAACTATAACTTGATGGTAGTTGAAATTTCGACCTACTTTTTTACTTATTTTTTACGACTATTTAGATTTTTTTTCCGATCGATTTCGATGTATTTCAATTATATTCAAGCTCATTTCGACCAATTTTCGATGGTTAGAAAATATAGATTCTTCCTTTTACATTTTATGATTTATCTATTGATTTTATATACCAGGTGAATTTAATTTCTTTTTTCTGTTTCATTTACAGAGTCACATTTCAACATCATAATTTTATATAACGGTGAATGGATGTCAGAGAAAATATTATGGTTTTATATTGCTAAAGAAAGTAAGCTCATGAGTGTATGGAAGGGTATAATTTTTGTCACCCTTGTAGATAAGTTATATGAGGTGATTGGAGTTGATAAAAATCGTTTTGAATAAGAACTTAAGGTTGTTTATAAATGTGGTGGTGGAGATGGAATCCATATTCCTCCAACGAAGATTACTACTGATAGTGACCTAGAACTTTGGCTTGAGGAGATATCATACTTTATTCAAAACCGTACTCCTTTATATATGTCCATTTTACCGAAGTTGAGACTTATGGGTGAGGGTTGTAGTCAAAATGCTTCATTTGTGCCTAAAATAGGTGCAGAAAAAATAAATGAGCAAGAGGTAGATTCAACTCCACATGCAATGGCTGCTTGTCCTCCAGAATTATATCCTCCAATAGGGGATGATAGTGACAACTACTATGATTGGGGTTTTGTGCGAAAAACATGTGTCCAGAAGAGTTAAGAGAATACTTTGGTGAAGTACTTAAGAGTCCAAGGACAACACCAGGGACTTCAAGTAGTCGAGTGTATAGAATAAGAATAGTAGATAATGCAACGAAGTAGAGTGCTCCTTTATTTTCAGAAGGAGAATTGCCATAGGGAATCCCTAACAACTTATCTGTTGGATCTTCTAATTCAGTAAAAATCATGATCAGTCAACTATTTGAGAATAAGGAAAGCTTGAAGCTGAAGTTGCACTTACATGCAATGAAGTCCAATTTTGAGTTTAAGGTGAAAAAGTCAGGCAAAGACTGTTAATTTATAACATGTACAGATGATAATTGTACATAGCTGTTACGAGCTAGAAAAGTGAAGTAGTCTGATATATTTGAGGTGCGAAGATATATGCCTAAACACATATATTCGTTGGCAATAAGGCACAAGAACAACAGACAAGCAGCACCATAGGTTATTGGACATTGCATTAAGAGAAAGTACACAAATCTAGCCAACCCTAATTATGCCTCTCGATCAATAATTGACGGTTTTTCTAAAGACTATGGGATTAACATGACATATGAAAAGACATGGAGATGTAAGAAAAAAGCACTTCTGTATGCGAGGGGAATAGTTGATAGTTCATACCAAAAGTTGTCATCTTACCTATATATGTTAGAGAAGACTACTATAGGAACAGTAATGTATTTAGAGACTGATAAGATGGGACGTTTCAAGTATTTCTTCATATCATTGAGTGCATCTATTTGGAGCTTTAGAGCAGCATGTCGTCCTGTACTGTGTGTGGATAGATCCTTCTTAAGAACAAACCGTGGAGAGACAATATTGGCTGCAATTGCATAAGATACAAATAGGTAGTTGTATTCTATTGCAGTTGGAGTAGTCAACTCAGAGAACAATGACTCCTGGATGTATTTTATCGTGAAACTAAAGGAAGCAATTGGAGACATTGAGAATTTGTTCTTCGTATCGGACTAACACCAAACTATTGCGAATGCATTGTCGATTATGTTCCTTAAAGCACACCATAGAGTTTGCATACATCATATTGGTATGAATATCCAAGCAAAATTCAAGACTAATCATCGCTACAGTGAATATTTCTTGGCGGTAAAATCCTATCAGATGAGTGACTTTCTTCATCATTTTGAGAAGATCAAGGTCGAGGATCATGCTATTGTTAATTATTTAGAAGAAATAGGCATTGAGAGATGGAGCTGTGCAAACCTTTCTACCATTCTTTACAACATCATGACAAGTAATAATGTTAAGAGCTTTAATATTAGCAGACAAATGGTGGAACCACTTCCTTATAAACCACAAGTTAGCCAGCCGAAAACAAAATGTAGAAAGATAGAAGGGAAAAAGATCAAAATGCAATACCATTGTAGCTGTTGCAGGGGAAAAGACCACAATCAGACAACTTGTAGGTACATGATGCCAACAGCTTCAAATAAAGCATCAACACAAGCACAAACAACAAATGAGGTATCTTGAGAATTTTGTACTATTTATTTTATCATTTTAATTTTAGGATTTTAAGTACAGTGTTGTAATGAATAATTTTAATATTTTAGTTGGAATAAGTTTGGAATATTATTTACTTTATTATAATGATATAATGTTAAGAAAAAATTGCAATAGTCGAAAAATCCTCGAAAATGTATCGAAATTGCCTCGAATTCAACTATTTTATTTTTCTACTTTAAGTTGCTTGAATCGATAAATCCTCGAAAATTCATCAAAATTGCATCGACAAAGTATTGAATTGCATTGAATTCGACTATTTTATACATCTACACTTTTTAAGTTGTGTGAATAAAAAAATTCTTGAAAATCCATTGAAATTGCATCGAAAAAGTGATGAATCGCATCAAATTCAACTATTTTATACGTCTACACTTTAAGTTATGTGAATCAAAAATTGTCGAAAATGCATTGAAATTGCATTGAACACAATGTCGAATTGCATCGAATTTGACTATTTTATATGCCTATACTTTTTAAGTTATATGGATTAAAAATTTATCGAAATGCATCGAAAGTTCATTGATAACAGTGATGAATTGCATCTTATTTCAACTCTAGTTTAAAAAGTAAATTATATCTTATTTTTTTTGACTTCAAATTTTAACTTGAGTATGCACAGTAACATAATACATACACAATACATTGGTTACTCTGTCCTAAACAAAATTATATACAAAAATGAGCAAAACTAACTACTATACAAAAATTAATAATATACACCTATGGCTCTATATTCTGGTAGAATAAATCTATATATAATTTGTCTCTCGAATGTTGCATAATATCATCAACAATGTTGTATACTAAAATGTCGGCAAACAGATATTCCAAGTGCTTTTTAATAAAAACGCCGCAATCTCCAGTGCAAAAACAAATAAATCTAGTTAGTATCAAATAACTAATTGAAGAAATATTTGTTAATATCCTTATATTATATTGAATCACCTATTCACCGTTTATGGCACTGCATCAGGAGGTAACCTTTTGACATCAAAATCACTTGGTTTCATCATTGTAGTCAAATCAAGATCATCACGATTAGTGACTCCTTCTATATTCAGCAGAAAGTATAGTAACATCTTCATCATTAGACGCATGGCTTTTTCGACATGAGTATCATCATACAATCCTTAGTCAGAGTCATATACCATGAGCATATATGCAGGAAGCTCTTTCTGCACAAGAACCCAATGATTTAAACCGATGTTCAAGGGATAGTAAACTTCGTCAACCTCTTCCCAAACATGTTAAAAATTATCTAGATCTCCTTTCTCGTAATCAGTAAGCTGGTCATCCCACTTAAACTTCGCCTTATTGGAGGTTTTTTAGAATGCATCCCACTGACCATTCATGCACGCAATGTAGACTGTGTCCGTAAAGGCGACATTCTTTCTATAAGTCTTTGAAAAAAGCCAAAGTCGTTTTCGTATCAACCAAAAAGCCGCGTCAATATGCTACGAATGGAGGGAATATAATAACTTTTAAATGAATATAGAAAAGGATTTCAAAATGAACAAAGAAAAATTTAATTATAAATCCAATTACCTCATCTGAAAACCACTTCCAAAGGGTCTATAGGTCGAAGAAGAATCCAGTAGTAGTAGCACTAGTGGGAGGCTGGATTAGTTTTCGGTTGTCAATAAGTCCTATAAGCCATCTCTTAAATATATCTAAGCTGTTTTTTTTTTTCAATTTTCCGGAATGGATTTAGTTTGCATGGATCGTTAACCTTGAACTTCTTGTTTGATGAATCGGTGTAGTCAATGAGTCTCTTGGATCATTGGGCGACCCATTTCTTCCAGCCAAACTTAACTACAGCCATCTCAGCTGGTTGTGCCTTTTTTACTCCTGGAGTTTACTATTCTTCAGGAGTGTGCTCCTTAGTGGGAGTCCATATGACAACATCTTCACCTGGCTGATACTCTTAAGGAAGGACATCTGACTAGGTGGCCTCAGAATAAGAACCAATTAGTTGCCAATGTGCTTTGATTTCCTCCATCATCTTTAATAGCCTATCAAGTTTATCATTGATAATCACCTAATTCGCCTTCAATTCAGTCTGGTTTACCTTCAACTCAACGATGTCAGCCTTCAACTGAAGATAGAACTTATGTGAACGAAGCATGTTATCTAATAGTTCCTCCTTTACTTCGTTAGTGGAAGCGTCAAAGAAGCTCGCCTTCTCTGCAGCTCGATTTGCATATATATATATATTCATAAAATTCTTTCTCAACCTCTTGTGAATTCAATAACACCTTTCTGACAAGATACAAAATAGTTCAAAATAAAGTTCAATCAATTTATGAATTTATAAAATTAATTATATAAAACAGAATCAATTTTCTGGACTTAGTTTCTTAATCTTGAATACATACAATTCTTCACTGATGGTATTTTATTGCTTGTCCATGACAACATCCTTGGGAATTTGATACCAAGGTTCTCAGAAAATGTACCAGTAAGCTTAAGAATAGCCTCATAAGCCCAATATTGTAAAGTAATGCTAAACCCATAGACTATGTATTGAGCTTCTTTCGCTTTTTTATTCTTTTTTAACTTTTGAGGGAAGTTTTCCCTCTAGTGCATCATGTTTTTATTCAAACTAGCAAACATTTTCTCGTAAGATCACCTTCCCTATGGATAATTAAAAAATCCTCCTCATTCTCCACCAAAGAGCCAACCTTGGTGCTTGACTCCTATGCAATCAAGAGCCAATCTACCAAGTAGCACAACCCTAACTTCTATACGTCCTCCTTCTCCTCACAATTTAGAAATGCAGCTTCTAATTCACCATATCTCACATTAGCTTTATTATTCAAGTATGTATCCCTGAGCCTCATGCTACTAGACATAGATTTGTACTACACAACATCTGGATCTTTGCCAAAGTTTAATGCCGTTATTAAGACAAACTCACCAAGTTCAAATCTCAAGTTGCTATCCCTAATGAAAAACTGCAACTCTACCGGGATTTTGGATTTTGCTTTCCTCAATAATAGTTGGTGTATAAGTACTCCTAATGCTTGCATTGGAGGAGTAAGAAAAAATTGTTTGAACAGACATTGCTTTGCCCTCTCTAACAAATCATACTTCTCAAATCTCTCCTTAATCTTCGACATCACCGTTGTTCATTTTATAGTGATCCTTTTAGCAAAATGATCATCAAAAAGTAAAAGGAGTTTTAACTTTTGGTTCTGCATTATAGGAACAAAACAATTTAGACAAAATTTTCACAAATTTAACATATATCAAAAGCATCTAAATTGAGTCGAAATATAGTCAAAATGAGCAATTTAGACAAAATTTTCACAAATTTAACATATATTAAGAGCATCTAAATGAGTCGAAATATAGTCAAAATGCATCGAAATAGGTTAAAAAGTAATCAAAATTTCGATCATTTTGATTCCGATGACAATCCAAAAAATTCTACAAAAACGATCTCAAATAGCCAGGAGATCGAAATTAACCATCTTAAAGCATCGAAAAATAGAGCACGTTGAAATAGAATCAAAAATTAATCGAAAACTGTCGAAACAAAATTAACTATTGGCTACTAGAAAAGGGTATCGAAATTAATCAAAAAACTGTCGAATTAACATCAAAAATTTAGAGCAGCTTTCTTTTAAAATGTCATCGAAAATATATCAAAAATTTACACTATTCATCAAAATACCATTGAAATACAATCAAAACATAGTCGAACTAACATCGACAGTTTATTTTACCTTTTTTAAATTTTTATTGAAAATATATCAAAAGCTCGATACTTTTAACCAAAATACAATCGAAAACACGTTGAATTTCACGTAATTTTATCCATACTATTTTTAGCCATACTCATCGAGATATGATCGAAATTTTAACGAAATAAATTGAAAATTTATCGAAATGGTATCGAAATAAAGTCAAAAATTGCGTCATACAAAATTTTAAAAAATCCCTATCTCATAAATGAGAAATTGTCTAACTAAATCAAAATATCAACCAAAAATTTCTAAATTGGCTTCTGCCGCAAATACCCTAAATTCAAAAAGATAAAACCCTCAAATTATATTTTGCTTACCTTCTTTTGGGGACTCAGTTTCCTCAACGTAATCCTTAACAGTGACAGAGATTTACGATTTACGACAAGACGAGACAACAAGTTTTTGTCTTCCTCGATTTAGGCACGACAGGTTCTCAGCTCTTCAGAAAAGGAGACAAAAAAGAGAGTTTTTGTCATCTTTGGTTGCTCCTCAGATGACGGGAGACGCCAGGTCTTCAAGCTACAACAGTGACGACAATTGGAGATAGAAGAAGAGCAAGAAATTTTGGAAAGAGTTTCAAAGGGAAATATGACACACATTTTTTTGAAAGTGAGGCATATTTTATCTTAGGTATTAGTAAGGGTATTTTCGTCCGCATACATATTTTTCAAATATTTTTTAACTTGTGCACATGGGCCAAAATAAGGGTATTAGGGAGCATATTCGGCCTAATTTCTCTACCTATTTATATATTAAGTATATATTTTCATATATTCTATGTGTTATGTTATTAACTATTACCTTTATCAAAACTCACAATTTCCTATAAATTAATATCTATTTATATCTATTTGTAAGTTACGGGTTCATAAACTATTTTTCAACATTTATGAGTTCATGGAATTTCAGAAAATGAATTTTACAACCATTTTGAAGTACTACATTTGCTTTTCTCTTAGTGTATCCATTTAGGGACTTGGCATATTTTCATAAATACCACATGTTGCGTGCTTAACTATTACCCGATCAAGTCCTATAATTTTTTATAAATAAATGTCTACTTTTTAATTAAGAGTTTTTTAAAACTATTCTTTGAACGTTTAGAAGTTCATGAAATTTCAAAAAACAAACTTTACAACCATTAACGACAAAATCACCCTTAAGTAGAATATTTATTTTTTCTCTTGGTATATAATGTACTCGCTATATTCTCATGTACACTAACTTTACTACTGTAATGCATCATTTTTGGAGTTAGATATGCTGAACTTATAAACGGGTCTACTACAAATAAAAATATATCTACCAAACTTAAAGTCTCAATTTGCAAAACTTATGTATATGTATATTTTATTCCATAAAAACCTAATTAGATATACCAATCTAATAAAAACATATACCACGGATGGAAAAATATCTACCAAAAATCAAGATTACATCATGTTACATATGGCAATATATCAAGTAAATAGCTTCATATATCTAGAAAAATGGACATTAAGCAATCAATTAGTAAATGTGATCATTTACCAATACCAATTTCAAAAAATGGACATGCAACATAAATTCTCAAGAAAAAAAGAGTCCAAGAGCCCCATCCCATAGTTGAATGTGGGCTTAGCCCCAGAAAGAAACATGCAGGAGGCCCAACTAGAAGATTCAGTATCAAGCACTGGTAATGAACGGTCGTCTTTTATACAGAAGATTGTGTAAGACAAACCTCCACACCTACACTAACGAAAGAAAGTTAACTACAAAACTTGTTGAAGTGAGTCAGTGATATATTCCCAATTTTTTCTACTCTTCCCCCCCCCCCCCCCCTTTTTTTTTTTTAAAGAAAGGTAACGTTTTATACCAATTCATTCAAAAAGATAAAAAGGGGAAAACAACAAAGAAAAGTGTGAAGTTTCAACTTAATCCGAATCTGAGGACACTAAAGAATCAGGCTTCAATGCCGCCACCTTTTTTGATAACGTCTCCCCCATGTCTTCTACCTCGTCCTGTCCAAAGCCCCAACTTCTGAGCAACTGAGAACCAGGTGCTCCTCTCTCAACTCCATATCTACGAAGTTTCCCCAACCTATTCTCCAAGTATGGCAAGACAGCACTGCTAGAACGTAGTCTCGCTGCCATGGGGATCGAGTGAACATCAAGAGAACCCTTTGATGAGAAACCGGTAATTGGGCTGCCTAGGAGCTCACCTTGTTGGCCAACAAGGTTGCCAAAGATCGAAGGAAAAGGCAAGGGTATTGGAAGAGGGCATTGAGCCATGGAGAGATGGCAAAACATAGGCCTTGATGTTGCCTGTTTATAAGCTTCTTCAACCATATCATTTACTTCAGCAACGGAAGCCCGACAAAGTCCTGTAGATCAGGAAAGGAAATATTCTTAAACAAACTAGAACCCATTTTGTAGCCTTTGAAAGAGTACGTAAATCATTAACTCATTCTAGTGATTACTAATATAACTCATTGCCAAGCTCTTCCTAGTTGGTAGCCCTGAAAAAGGTGTTCTCCTGGCATCCTATATTTACTAGTAAAGCCAACATGAACATAGAAGCAATGATCTACACATTACCTGAACTAAAGGTTCCATGTGCAGTAACGGATTCCACTGCCTGAAAGTCTTCCACATCCTCTGATATATCTGGTGTCAATGGCTGCAAACTACCTAACAGAGTCTGATTGGCTTGTGTCCCTGCATTCCATGATGATGAATAATTAGCCAAAATCACATCTTAGAACTAAATCACAATATGAAAAGGCACTAAGTAAATACCAGTCAAAGAAGGAGCTGGCATTGCAACGTCCATAATGGCCACAATATTCTCCCAAGCCTGAGCTGCTAGCATCTGAACAAGCTCATTAACATTCATGGAACCGGAAATATCACATGAAGCAGCAGTTGGCCCAAACTGTTCCATCCGGAATGGTAGGCTAATGGTGTGTAGTGTGGCTGCATAAACTGCACTGCAGTGGTAAGGCTTTTCATCTTTGATGTTGAGGTACGTTGCAGCCTTACCTTCAATTGCATAAAGAAGAGATTATGTTACTATTTATAAGCATGGAAATATTGATCTGTTAAGTGCAGAAAACCTATCCATCAACATTACGCATGTGAAAATTTGGCAACAGTAAGAATTCATGCTACTCATTATCACACAAGCTGAATGATGGATTAATTCCTAATGACCTAACTCAATTACAAGCAATGAATCAAAATAACCTAATTTCTTATGCACATATAATGGTGAACAACAGCTCCATAAACTGAAAATGCTAGAAAAACCAGGTGGGACAATTAATACCAGGAAGTATTGCTTACTTGTACTCAAAAAAGGTAAGCCAATAGGAACAATCAGTTTACAGAAGGATGACAGCTTTGCAAATGAAACCGCATCATGAAGATCCCTAGAGACTGTCTGCTTCCGGCTTCTGGGGTTCACGTGAGATCCAGGACCACGAACAGAATACAGCAACACTGGAGTGTTCGTGTATTCATCTGCAATATTCTCCAGGAAATCTGCAGCTAAAGCAGAGAAACCTCCTGAGTCGTCCACAATGAACTGAAAACCCTGTTCACATAAGCAAGACTCAGAAACAGAGATTATCCCGTAAATTTTGCAGAAATGCACAAGCCAGATATATTCTTGACTGTAAACAAAACCCTTTTGTTGAAAAATTCATAAAGGTAAAAATGCCTTCCATAATTTGGTCACAATTTGATCATAAGTGAAGCAAAGAAAAGATACGGGAATAAGACACTTTTGTAAGTCAAATGACGGAATCACATAAGAACAACTTTTTACACACTCAGATTTACCTGAACATGATCACACTCCTCCACAAAAAAACGAAGCCTCTCACCAATTTCTTCTCCTCTTAAACTCCCCAAAAAAACATCCCTTCCAATACCATAATTATCAAACTTCTGTGCATCCATCCATAGTCCACTTAATTCATACAAACTTTGGGGATGATAGTGAACTTTCGAGAAGTCTGTCCAATATTCGACACCATTTTCTAAACTTTCAATAACATCTGTATCATGAATCTCTCTTTGAGAAAAACCATCCCCATCATGGACACCATTCTCTTGCTCTTCCTCGTACAAACGCTGTAAGAACAAATTCTTCTTACAAGGTTCAGAGGCATAGGTAGAAACATTACCAGCCCTGCACAATAATGCATAGACATTCAATTCAGTTAAACACCCTATGAACATAAACAATATATGAAGTGTCACAACCTTAAGAGTTTTGAGACAATCGTAACTTTGTTTAGAGTTTTGAGACAATTGTAACTTTTGTTCCCCCCCCCCTCCCCCCCCCCCCCCTTTTTCTTTTCTTTTTTTTTTTTTTTTTTTTTTTGTGGTCGGGGGCTAACAAGATGCCTAGCTTGATCACTAAAATCTAGAAGAATTTGAAACACTGGCTTATTTTACATATACTAATTATGTTGTTATAAAGATGATGCAAAGAATAGATACCGTCATCAAAAACAACATATGAAGCTACAGCAATGTGAGTTATAGTCTCACCACGTGAGAACATCTGATTCTGCAGGTGAACTTTCGCTGTATAATGTTCCACGTGAACTCATAGATCCAAGGGATCCTGCAATTTTCAAACATCATATTACAGATTTCTGAAATAGAAGTACAAAGGAAGTGAAACTAGCTATATGTTCCTACTTAAATCTTTGCACAAAGATAAGCTATTTGATGTTGCTCAGTTCTTAATATACTTCTAAAATGGCCATTTGTGTCGTGTGTTATTTCAGGACCTAGATAGATAAATGATCCAGTGCTCAATATTTCACTGCAAAGGCAGTATAATTGAAAGAAACATTAGACCAAACTCTTAGACCAAGTAACTCACAACCCCAAAAAAAAAAAAATTGCATTTATGAATCTGCATCAACTGAACAAGCATGGTGATACTCATATTAAAATGAAATGTTACTGCTGAGGTTTTTTTTTTCCAAAAAAAAGGAGGAAATTGTAACAAGAATCAAGAATCTCCAAAATATTTCCGAGTGATCAAGTACCTTGAAAATCAACTGAAACCAAGCGAGGAGTATAAGAAACGTTTCCCTGCACATTTGAGCAACAAAATTAAAGCAAGCCCTTTAATCTAAGTGAATTCGGAAAAGTATGGCATGGCATGATCTCAATAAAAAGCATCCCTCACTACGAAATATAGAGGTATACATGAACATAGAACCTGGAAAATGTATATTGTCAAGAATCTGAACCACTAATTATAAGGAGACAGAAATTTTCAACTTTTAAACTACCCCTTGTAATAATTATACTAAAAATATATATCGGAGATATACATATAGGTCACCATTCTAGTAGGTATTTTTTTTTTTTTATCAATGCATAGTTATCAATTTGGCCAATGAAAATTTAGTATGTATATTTTTTTATTATAAAAGGTAAAAGAGAGAGCATTGAATAAATAAATACCTATTGGATTGGCATATATTTTTATATATATATATATATATATATATCTTACCCGTTGTGTCTGACCAGAACGGTAGAGCACATCCATGTTTATATGCTGATTTCTGAACGCTTGATCAGAATGAGGGTCCGCAGCCAATCCAAGCAACTCATCCTTCAGCATTGAACCCATAAAAACTTTCAACAAACAACATCTAATCCAACACTAACTTGTGCTTATGACAAAAATAAACATAAACTTTAAATTTCTTGAAATCATAATTCTAAACGCATTCAGACCCATCAAACAAGCACTGATCAAAACCAGCTCAAGTTAAAATAAATCACTTCAATAAATACTATTCCCCGCTGAAACCATCGTTAAAAAGCTCAAAAATTATAAATTTCTTCTCTAATTCTATAAACCAAAATCCATTTTGGACTACCCAAAAGGGAGAGAGACCCAACAAAGAAAACTAGTTTACCTGAAAGTTCCAGAAATGTGAGCCGACAAAGTTTGCAAAACCCCCAACTTGAAGAGTCACGATTTCCTTCATACTTGTTTGCTTCTACCAACCTTGTTACCTAAAACCCAAAAAAAAATTTCCCCAAAAATGGAGCTCCAAAGTAGGGTTTAAGCGCTCAACTTTTTAATGAAAACTAAAACCCCAAAACCCAAGTTTGGATCTTTCGATGGCAATAGGTCGGTTCGGTGTATCTCCCTCCGCCGAGTGTAAAAAGTGCGGTGTGTCGTCCATGTAAATTGTATCGAATTGTCGCTTCGCTTATGCACAGGACGTCGTTTCTGGGTTTATTGTCGTCATTTTGCTGGGCCATTTAGTCTGCGGCCAGCCACGGCCCGCCGATGTTGTTTTCCCATTCATGCATTTTATCCATTTCGGGTCGTTTACAAATATAGTTGTCGTATAATGATTTGATTGTCGTTTGATTGGTGAAGAGTACGAGAGGCAAAGACAGAGAGTCTCCCGAGAAAAAAAAAAAAAAAAAAANAAAAAAAAAAAACAAAATTTGGGAGGCACTGGTGGCATGAGCTGGGTGCGTCGCTCTAGGTATTGTTATGAAAAAAGAAAAAAAACTAATATACTAGATTAAAGAGCAAAAATAAGTTTATTCCATTTTTAGCAAAGGGGGAAAAAAAAAAAAAGCTAAATCATTCCATCCAAAAAGAAATAACGAGCACCTTTGTCAAAAAGGAAAAATGCAATTTTCCATATAGGAATATCAACTATTACACCAACTTTTAAAAATTAACTTTCTTTTTTTTAATAAGAAAAAAAAAAGGAAATTTCCTTTTTTTTTTAGCACCAATTGAAGAGTCACAAGCTTGCATTATCTATTAAGTGAAGACTATAGACGGTGGAAAGTGGAAACAATGATAGTTATTTTGCATGGATAAAAGTGGACACAAAGAGCCGGTATCCCTAATAATGCTAGACATTGTTTATTACGTTGTTTATTATATACATTGTGAATTTCTTTTTCTCCCCTAAAGTTCTACAATGACATGTCCCGTGAGCTTTTAAATATGTTTCTCAGAATCCTTAGTTGAAAGGCGTGCTTTATTTAGAACACAGAATATAAAAAAAGAAGAAGAAGACAGGGACAAATCATTGACATTTTATTAGCCAGTTTCTTCAGGTTTCTGTGGAACAAATTGCCATCTAAGGCCAAGGGGATATGCCCATTATTCCCACCAAATACAGTGTTTGCAATTGAAGACAATTAAAAAAGATTAAAAAAATTAATAAATAGACAAATAGTAGGGTAGTTGAGCAAAGTTGGAAAGACACCAATGAGATTACTATTTTGAGTTGTTCCCTTCTTTTTTTTTTTTTCTTTTCAACCAAAAATATTCTCCAATGGCTCACCAAATCCTTCAACAAGATTCAGTGCCTTGTTATAATTTATGTTGAGAGTGACTGTTTTGTCGTGGATTGAAAATTGTCCTGACACGCAAGTCTGGCTGTACAAGGAGACTGTTGGACTTGGACTCTTAAAACAAAGAATGAAAAGATAACTTAAACAAAAGTGAGCCATCTGTTCGTAGGTTTTAAAAAATTGATTAGGTCTAAATCCCATTTTCAGTGAGTTGGTCTTCTAATAATAAACAATGCAATCTATTTGATATGCCCATAAATTTAAAAATGACAGAAAGAGAGAGTTGAAGTTTTAAATAACTACAAAAGTTCTGATTGTTGAGCATGACAAAAGCACTGTTGTTGAGAAACCCACCCCCCGAAAAAAAAAAAAAAACTGAAGATTTAGAAAGAAATAATGTTATAATAAGTATGATCTCCAAGAGGGTATTTGAATTTACAAGCTAGTAACAAGAACCTGAGCATATTCAGAGATAGACAACAAGGATCACTGCAGTAACGCAATCAAAAGCGCATGCGCATATCAAGAACCAACTTGGGCTAATTCAAAACTTTTTCAAGGAGAATTCAATTAGCAATTAAGTCTAAAGATTGATTTGAACCATATTTAACCTCTCAAAGACGAGAGTCAATGAAGAAAGCCATCAATAATGTGTTTTTGTTCTTGATTTATCTCAATATTCCTCGCAAGAAAAAAATAAGTAAGTTCAGAGAATGTGAAGATAAAATATGAACGAAGCCAAAGGCAACTGAGAATAGAGACAACAGAACGTGACAAGATTTTAATAGGTTTTTGGTCCATGATAAGTATAGAGTCATAAAGAGAAGGGGACAAGTTCAATATCAAATAAAGGACACCAAAGTGCATAGTCTCAACCAAATGCCCTCGGGAGAAGGAAAGAGGGTTTTCAAGAGGAAAGAGTAAAATCAGAGAAGATACAGACTAGGTGCAAGATATTAGAAATTTAACATATAGATTCAAGAGAAGCTATAGAAGCAAAAGTAAATGATACGGCATGATATGATGGGTCATTTAGTTTGTTTGTAAAGCATAGCTAAAATCTCAAAGTATGTTCCTGTCTAAAACTCAAAAAGAAAATGGCAAATTGAAACCATGAGTAACAGAGTTCAGATAATACAGCACCCCAAAAAAGTTAAGCACTATAATTTAGTTTGGAGTACAGGAAATATTGTCATGTGACTTCCTACAAATACATAATAAGTAGTCAATGAACAAACCTCCACAAAGAAAATAGGAAGAAAACTTGCACGTAACAAGGGTGGAAAAATCTCATCATCTCCCCAAAATGTGGCGCCTCAAAAAGAACTCCAGCCTCAAAACCTTCTATTTCTTCAATTATATCCCTTATTATAAATATGTCTCGATAAAATTCAGAAAATGTGATCTCCCATGTACATACTTATCTGCAAAAATTCATGGGGTATTAGAGTATGGACTATACATCTTCTCCTGCCTTGTGATTACCACCTCTCCAACTATGGCCATCTGATTTTTCATCTTCTTCAGCTTCAGTACTATCACCCCCAGTATGCGATAAAGCTTTATTGGACACGCTTGCAGCTAGAGGACCCTGTGGAGAAGCAGACTGGTTTGAATTGTCTCCACATTGATCTGGGCTCATCCATAAGCCACTGGCTGCTTCAGCCGAAGAGTTTGGAAGCTTTCTCACATGAAGCCTGTATTTCTGGTTGGAGCAAAGAATGTATTAATACAACCGAAAAAGAAAGGAGAAGAACACAATGTGACCATAATGGAAAGAAAGATGAGCATTTTAATAGATCAAACTTCAAAGTATCAAACGCTTGCCTGCAAATGGCTTTTTACTTCATCATTAGTAAGGCCTTCCACCCTCATGAGTTCTCTAATTTGTTTGGGCGTAGCTACTGCGGCACGTAATGTAAACAAACGAGTCAGATAGACAATTATGAAGATGTATTAAATAGAGGAACTAGAATTTGAGTTAAATTCAAGAATATTGCTCGAAAACTCGACAACTAGCACAAAGTTCTTCCAATTCTCACAAAAGCCATTTTCAATTTCAGATTACCAAAAATCAAGCGACACTCCAAGTTCAACTTCTTCCTACTGCTACTAGCTACGTTTTCCCTCATATGAAAACTCAATTCAATGATTTTTTATTGGACAATAAAAATCTAACCTTGAGAACCACCAAGTTGGTGAATTGCATCAACAAAACGACGATGTAGCTCGATGGACCAGCATCGCCTTTGTTTCCGGAACGGCTGTTGCTGTTGCTGCTGGTGCTGGTCCTGAGTAGGTACTTCTTGTGGTTTACTGGCTAACTTAGCTTGTTCTGTCAAGAAAGACGAACCGGAACCAGCTCTGCAACTATGGCTACTCTTGGGATTTGAATCACTATTTCTACCTAGTTCAGCCATTGGAGCTGGAGGCATGAGAGACAAGGCAGGGACTCGTGAGAGTGAGACCTCCTTGTCTTCCTTCGTAACCGTTCTTAGTACACCACAAGGACTAGATTGACCCTTAAATGGTACAAATGCCCCAGCCCTGTTTCCGTAATCGCAAACTGCAACTGGGTTTTCGGGCACAGACCGGTCATCTTCTTCTTCAATTCTCTACCATCCACATACACAAAAATCATGAATTTTTCCCGCTCTGTGCAATCCCAGAAACAAGAACACGAAATATGAAAGACCCAGAAAAATGAAATCGAAAATTTACCGGTTTGAGTTCTGAAACCGGGTTTTGTTTCTGAGAACCATAATCAACATTTGTGCTCCATAGCTGAGCAGAGCTCATCCAGCTCCTCTTGTCACTCGAATCTGGTCCCAAATTGACCGATCCATCCTCATCAGAATTACCCTTTAAGGATATGAACTCCTCCATCGCTTGCCCATCTCTCGATCCCGAACACTTTATAGCTTTCTCCTCCTCTTTCAACCTCAAAATAGCTGAGAAAACTCATCCAAAATCACAAAAATTCAAAACCATTCTGATCCAAAAATCACAAAAATTCGAAACACAAACAGAGAAAAAGGGAGAGAACCCACCATCGTTAACCAGACTCATGCAAAGAGGAAGCTCTCGCTTAAAAGCATCGATTTTTCTCCTCTCTTCTTCAAATCTTTGCACGTAATCATCGAGCTTTGACAATTTCTCAGACCCATTTCTGATCGTTGAAACTTCTGCTAGAAACTCAGAAATGGTTTTCGGGACGAACACCATGCTAGAATTCAGACTCAGTTCCATTATTTTTCTCCTCCTAACATTGCCCAGAAAGAAAAAATAAAAACAAAAAAAAAAAAATAGAGGGAAAAACCTGAGGAGTAACAGAGACAGCGGTGGTTTTATACAGACGAGGAAAATATAGAGAGATTCAGGACAAGAAGATTCTTGCTCGTATTCGGTTCGTCGCGTTTTTGTGTCGAATCGTGACTCAGTCCGAGTTACTCCCATTGGTCGCGGAATCTTTGGATTCCGTACTCGCGTGGCTAAAATGGTAAAAAATAAATTAATTTTC
>JXTB01000651.1:114502-134272 GCA_002914805.1 Parasponia andersonii
TAGTTGGAAAGGGGAGGGGCCTCACGCAGTGCCTTTAGTTATTATTCTTTTTTTAAATTACGAAATTCGTTCATGCGGTCTTTCATTTTAAAAAAAAAAAAACAATACGGTGGGGTGTACCGTAGGGGATCTCGTTTTGGCCTAACCTATTTTCATATACCGGAAAAAATACATAATATTGTATAATCTATATAGGCTGTAGTAGCTCTCTTTGGTTTGTGGTTTCGAGTTTATTAATTAATTATTTATATCTCTACTAATTTTGCAAACTGTTTTATGTTTTTTTAATTCCAAAAACAAACTCAAATTACTGTAAATACATATATATATATATATATTTCTTTCTCACAAAATATATGATGTAACATTACAAGACTAGAGTTCTATACATTGATGAGTAAGAAGATCATGAATCCAATCAATCTCATGGTCCAGATTCTTTTAATAGTAGTATAACTCTTGTTTACAGAGTTATATATATAACACGGAAGCACTGCAAAGTGACCAATAAAATAGATTTATATATGTCTTAAAAGATCAGCATATCCTTCAAACTCGGATGCTCCTCTCCTAAGCATTTGTTTCTTTTACTTTTACTTACATATTTAAAAAAAAAAAATGTTTTAGATTTATAGACTAAGTATTATCTCCTACACGATCAGTTTAATATTCTTACTCAGCATATTAAAGAAAACTTAGCACAGTAGAAGAAGAAAGTACAAACATGTTGTACAAGTAATGAACAAAAGTATTGGCTAGCAAATTAGGTTAGAATATTTGTCAAGCACTCCAATTAGGAAGAGATGTGATTAATCACCAAGCTACATACTTGCAACCTCAAAGTATCTTATATGTAATTATTTGTGTAAAACACTTGTTTTTATTTTTCTTATGCTACACACTTCTAATATGCTCACATTGATTAAGTATATTGTTGGGAAATTAATATTTCAATCTTACTCACTCTTATTTTGAAGATAACAAATATTTGATTTAGTACTAATGATTTAACTTAAGTGTGTAATGAAATGATATTAAAGTTCTACCTCAAGTTAATCAAGGAATCAAACTTGAAAATGGATGCATATAGACATATTAGAATCAAGCTTGAAGATGAATAATCAAGATACAAGATCATGTCTACATAAGTTATATTCATACTTAGTCTTGTATTTGATTTAGTTCATTACAAATAAATTCTCTTTGCATTGGCTCATACTTTTCAAAAGAGTTTTTAAACTATCTTAAGCTTAAAATAGTTATTTTATCATAGAAGTTTGAAAATAGAATATAATGATCTCTTTGAATAGGAAAATTTTCTTTAAAACATGATTTCTTAAGGTTAAACAAGTTGCAAATATATTTGAAATAGGCTAAAAGAAGATTTTTTATTTATAAACAAGAATGCGTTTTAGGATGAACATTTTCTAAATTATTGTTAAATATCTTTGTGAAACTAAAACAAGTTTGCAATAGCTAAAATATTCTTTTCAAATTGATTTATAATATTTTTTTAAGTGTTTAAAATAAGTTTAGAAGTAAGTTTTTGAAAAACGCCAAAAACTGTTAAAATCTGAAAAAATGCCAAAATCCTGTCAGAATCTGAAATATGACCAGAATAGTGATTTTGGTCGACCACCACTTTTTAAACCAGTGGCCAAAAATGACTGTTGAAGCTGAACTGATGTGTCAAACTCCAACGGTTATATTTTTGGTCGATCAGCGTTAATTTTGATCGACCAAACATTTGACAGAAAGCTAATAACGGCTATAAATGACTAGTTTTCTTGGATATCTATATATATATAGCCTTATTTGATGCCATTTAACATAAAAGCATGAACTTAAATTGATATTCTTCTACTCTCAAAGTATCTTAGCCTATTTTCACATCAATTACACTTTTAAATCATATTGAGCTAATCTTAAAGCATCTATAGTGCATTGTTCTCAAATCACCTAAGCCAAAATTGTATTAATTACTTTGTGAGGAGAATTTGTGAGTGAGTGTTCACTCTTATTTATTGAATAACCATTGAATGTGAGGTGAGGTTGCCACCGGAGTCATAAACAATCCGTGAGTTGGTGAGATTGACACCATTGTCTAAACAATCCTTATAGGTGAGGTTGTCACCGGAGTCAAAACAATCCGAAGTTAGGCATGATAGAGCCAAAGTCAAGACCATTGTAAAGGCTAAGGTGTGCCTAAGAAGAATTCACTCCGTTTGTAAAAGGGTCGGTCAAGCCCATAATCTTGATTAGATAGTAGAAAGCTCAAAGTAAGTTGCCGAGGGCCTGAGACGTAGGCAAACCATTGTGTTTGTCGAATCTCGTAAAAACTAAGTTTACACTTTCTCTATCCCTACACTCTTTACTTTATTGCAAGCTATTTAATTGAGTGTTTAATATTTAGTATGCTTAATATACTTGCTATTATTGCTTTATGTTTGACATTATTATTGATTTAGTTAAAAAGTTTTAAAATAGTGGTTTATGGTTTTGAATAGTTAAAAAGTTTATTAAAACGTTTTAAAACCCAATTCACCTCCTCTCTTGGGTGTCAATCTTAGACTAACAATAGCTAACATATATCTCTTTCGTTTTCTTGTTCATCCATTGGTTTAAACTGTTAGCTCTAGTGTAAGTTTATCAATAATAATAATAATAGTAATAATAATAATAATAATTCCCTTTTTAAAAAGTCATAATCTATTTTTTTATTCAAAACTTCGCACATTCTATTTTTGTTCCTTTCGACTTATTATCCCGATGTCGTGATAGTGGAATGTTTTTAAAGAAATATGCTTCCGTAAGAATTCCTTAAGGATGCACAAGGAAGAAGTTAAGCTAAGCACAATGAACTATTGCTAATAAAAGTCTCTAGTTAAATATGCATTAATTAAAAAATGTTTTGTTCTTCCTTTTTAAACATGCAATTTTTTTAACCAATTAACATTTCTTGCACAAAATTTTTTTAATAAATAGTTTATGGAACTCAAATTTGTTATTTCAACGACAAATTAAGTTTAAAATTCATACTTATATAAGCTACTAAATTATTTTCCTTTCTTCTAGAGAATTACTCTCTATCTTCTCTAAAACCCTTACATCCATAGATTTCTAGCCCATCTAGGGAGATCTTTTGGATCTCACCTTGGTGGGGAACTTTTGGGGATTTTTTTTTTATATTCTCGTTTTAATAAGGCCTTATTCGATTATCACATATTTGTAATTAAAATGAAAGATATTTAAAGTGAAATAAAACAGAATAAGTTGTAATTTTAACGAAAAATATTAAAATGGACCATCAAAAATACTTCCTAGGCTTTATTCTCATTCTAAGACATAAAAATCCATTCTAATAGTTAATGTGACTCATAGATTACTTAAATAGAAAATTTGAATTATTGAAATAAACACTCATTCTAAAAGATCATTTAAATGGAAAAACTGGAATTGTTGAAACAAACAATTATTTTAATGGGTTTTCAATTTGAATGGAATGGAATGAATAAAACAAATGCGGCCTAAATCTTTCTGCATATGAGAATGTAGTTATTCTATAAATCTAGATCTAGGAATATTTTTCCCCACTTCATTCTTGATATGTATAGCTTATAGTCATTTTTATTATTTTTGTGCGTGTTTTGTTGGTATTTTTCTAGATTTGAAGCTTTCGAGATCCATATTTATAATATTTTATTTTGTCAAAAGTCGTCATTTGTAGAAAATTCATTCTCATATCAGTCAAAAAAAATAACCCTAATAGTATAAGATGATTTAAATGAGTTGGAGAGATATTTCTTGTAGAGATCTAATATATCCATTCGTGAATTTATGTGCACATCATCTATGTATATTTTGTATATCTATTACGTCTTTTTTGTTAGTAAGAATCTAGTTGGTTGATTGTTTATTGGTATGAATAACTTATAATCTTATCTTTGCATTAGATTTATAATTGTATTATTGTTATTGATAAAATAAAAATCATCTCTCAATTTTAAAAAAAAATTCATACGTGTGTGGTAACTCCGTAATCTTTTCCATCATTCCTTAAATTGCTAATTATGGTCAAGGGGGGCAATTGCCCTCTCTAGGCCTCATGTGATTTTGCCCCTATATCTATATATGTTTTGTGTGTCTATTATTCCCTATTTATCAGTAAGAATTTAGTTTGATTAATTAATTATTAGTATGGATTAATTATAATCTTATCTTTGTATTAGATTTATGACTATATTAGTACTATTAAATAAAAATCATCTTTAAATTTTTTTTTATGAAGAGTTCATACGTGCATGGTAACTGTGTAATCTTTTCTACCGCTATGTTCATTCTTTGATTTGTTATTTTTCTCAATCAATGTTATTGTGTCAACAGTTATATCTTATTTGGTCCTATCTAAATTGGTAAGCGTTTATTTTGCATCTAGCCTAGTAAGTGACGTAGTTGCTGAGTTTTAGTGCCTAATGAAATACAGACTGAACTACTTAATTATAAAGTATTCAAAGTAATTTTAAGGGTTTGTAACACTAAAGATTCCTGAATTTCTTATGTAGTGATCATGCAACTAAATAAATGTTCAGAAAAGTCTCTGAACTAATCAATTAGTGAAAATAAAACAACATTATTGCTGAGTTTTAGTGCGTAATGAAATATAGATTGAACTATTTAATTATGAAGTATTTCAAAGTAATTTTAAGGGTTTATGATACTAAAGATCTCTGAATTTCTTATGTAGTGATAATTTAACTAAATAAATGTTCAAAAAAGTCCTTGAATTAATCAATTAGTGACAATAATATCTCTTTTAGTTAAAATTGAGGATTTTCAAAAAGAAATAAGAGACGTTCTCAAAGCTTAGAAACTTACCTGCATATCTAAAAGAAAAGAACTTGTCTTAACTGCACGTTACATACTTTTTCTTTCATTTAATTTTTAAGAGTGTTAACAATGTTTATAGAAAATGACCTTATTGTTACTAATTAGTTAATTTATAGACATTTTGACCATTTATTTAGTTCATAGACCAAATGATCACTAATTGAAGAATTTGGAGACTTTGGTGCCACAAACTAATTTTTATTTGTTTTTAACTATTCAATTTTATGGATTTAAAATGATAACATGAACTGGTAGTAATCCTTAAACTGAAATCCCTAAAAAAGGGTGTTTAAAAAAAAATTCCTCCATATTCTGGAAAGAAAGAGAAGATCAATTGTAATATAATCCTCAATTTTGATATATAAATATATATATATATATATTTTAATAATGTGAAAGGGTAGTCATATTGTTTAAGCCAACCAACTCAATTCAAATTAATCATGTTTAAGCCAACCCACTCAATTCAAATCAATCGAAAAAAAATGTTGACTATTATTGAATTAGATCGATTAAAAAATTTTATAAAACCAATTAAGTTGGTTGTTATGGTGACTTTGTGTTAAAAAAAAACCAATGTTTGCCAACTAAATTTCATATATGTACATCTTTCAATAAATTACGTACCATAAACTTGTGAAATATATGGGTGGTTGGATTTGTACTTTGGTGATGATGTAAATCTTAACTATTATCTTAAATTTTTAATACCAAATTATACGTGAATTATCATTATTCAATTAATGTATTAGAATTTATCATAAATAAATCACAGATATATTCTCTAATTAAAAGCGGCAACTCACACACATTACATAATTTGATTAAGATATATGACATTATTCTTGTGTTTTTTGAGGACATGTTTGTACATGATTATAGATTAAAAGTTAGATGGATGTATTAGTACACAATTAGATTTAGATCTAGCAAGACGACCTAAAGTCCAAATTATCCACTCTCAGAAAAAAAAAAAAATTGGATACTTATGCCTGTGTTTTTAAAAATTATATAAAAAAATAGTCTTTTCACGACATTCGGTGATATTTTTTAAAATATTTTGACTACAAGAAACTAAATTAATTTTCAAATTTATAGTGAAAAATTGGTTTCTAATTTCTAACAAATAAATTAGTTTTAAATAATATTTTTTTTCTAGTTTCCAGTGATAATCTATGTTTCTAGTTTCTGGTCATCAAATTGGTTTCATTGGAATCTGGTTATTGGTTTCTCTATTTAATAAAATTAGTTGATTTTGGTTTCTCTATTTAGAAACTAATTTTATATAGTTTGTGAAAAATAATGCAATTAATTTATTATAATAAAAATATTTATAAAAATACTACTGAATGTTGTAAAAGAAAATAACTATTTTGAGAATGTGATATTTTGATTTTACTTTTTAGAAAGTAGTGCTGGGTGTACTTTTCCCAATAGAAAGTCCAAATCATCAATATAAAGCCCTAATTGAGGCCCAAGCACAAAATAGGCCCAAACTGATTTAAGAAACCAAATTAAACCAATTGCAAAATAATTTGATTCAACTACATTATTTCCCTTGAATGATTTCCTTTAGCTGAATAAAATTCCAAACTATTCATGAGTTGATTTGCTTGAAATATCACATAAAATGATGTCATTGAAAAAAAATGAAAATACTCCTCAATTGAGGGAAATATTGCTGAAGAAACAAAGAGAAATACAAAACTACCGTAGCTAGGAGACTAAAACTCAAAGCAGCAAAAATCAACTAAATCTATAATAAGTTCGTTCCAAAACAATTCTATTGATCCACAAATGAAACAATGATTAAACCCAAAAATATAATAAATAAACCTAATAAGAATCCAAAAATATTTTGAACTTAACTCACTGTCCTCAAATGTTTCAAAATAAATAACCATGCTTTTTTTCAAAAAATTTTTTGCTTGGAAGAATCCACAACACGTATTTTCTTCTCCAACCCCACACTTTATTTTATTTTATTTTTTTGAAAAAAAAAAAGGCAATCCATTTCCTGGACATTCATGTAAAAGACAAATTCACATAGAAATTACGTACTCTTCAATTTATTTAGTTTTATATTCCTCCTCCCCCCAGCATGCTTGATATTCTATTGGTTAAATTTGTCTTAGGGAAAGGCACACAAATCCAACGTTCTGTGATTATAACTTTATACAATTCTATGTTTGTAAGTACGTGTGTGTGATTATAACTTTATACAATTCTATGTTGGTCTACACGTGAGCGCATTAAATAAAATGCTAATATGTAGCAAAGTAAAAGGCTTTCGAAATGGAAAGATAAGCACCTCATGGCTGAATCCAAAGAAAGCCACTTTGGAGCGAATTTTTCTAGACTACATGTCAAAGATATTAGTATTAATATCACCACTTTATATCTAAAATCCCCTATGAACATAATTTTACTTTTTTTTAAGGACCCTATGACAATAATTTGAACCAACCTATGAACCTAAACCTATAAAAGCTTGATTATGAAATCTCTAAGTTCTACTTGTCCAAAAGAAAAATCTAAAAATAAATAAATAAATAATAACAATGATAAATAAAGATATCTCTAATTTTTTTTTTTTGGAATGGAACCCAATGCAAAAGTACAGGTATGCATGTGAGTGGAACCCAATGCAAAAGTACAGGTATGCATGTGAGTGTTCTTTGTAAAATAATAAAACAGAAAAAAAAAATTTGAAATTCATCTTATTTTTCATGTCTTGTGATTTTCTTATGGGTGCACCACTTTTATTTTTGCGATTTAATTTTGTTGAAGTACAGAACCAGGACACCTATCACCAATACGCGTTTTATGGTACTAACAAGAAAAAAGAAAATTACACCTATCACCAGTACGAGTTTATGAGTTCATGTTAGATTGCATATTGTTGTTGAATAACAAATGATTCAGAGTTCAGAAACAACTAGTCATTCTCAAGTATCCTCGTAAAAAATAAAATACAAAAGGAAAATCAACCATCAAGCTGTTAATATATATATATATATATATCAAGGCTGTTTTTTTTTTTAATAGAATTACTATGGTTATAAAAAGATATCAATTATTTTTATAATATTGATCATTAGATTTAAAATCTGTTACAAATTTATATTATGACATAAATTTAAATAAGTTAATTTATTAAGATATCGTTTAAAAAATTGAAAATAAATTGTATAAAAGTTGATTCGAGAATAAATTTATTAAATTATTTTAATAAATTAAATATTCTAAATTAATATAACAGTGTAAAATTACAATAAATTTTAAATCTAAAAATTAATATTAATAATATCTAAAATAAAATAAACAAAAAGTTAAAACACAAACTACTCCTGTTATAAATATTTAAGGAAAATGTCCCAGAACCAGTATCTAGAAAAAACGATGTCATTATCCAGCAGACTTGCTACATCAGGCAAAAGATTCGGGAAGGATACTCTATCTCGCAAGAGTATATATGCCATAGACGTTTGACTGATCTAAGCCGTTGGATGCTATAGTCTCTCCTTTGTATTAGTAATCAGTGGTTGTGATTTACATTCCTTGTTCTCTCCTTAGTATGAGTGGTTTTGATCTACGTTCCTTGTACTCCTTGGATGAACGAAGACCACCCTCTCATATATCGACAGACAGTCTTCCTATTTTAAACAATATTTTTTTTCTTCCAGAAACTTTACTTCGTTCCCAAGGTTAGGTCATGTCCACCACTGAGTTGACCAAATTACCCCCACTCCTAATCATTTCTATCGATTCTGTACATCCGTTTACACCATACATCATTGCTCTCTAGTCACCACCACAATCAGACACATCCTCCTTCGCATAATTTAACTTACAAATAATTTGGATAACTACAATTTTTCCCTCTATTTTACATTCATTATTGGATTGAACATGCATTTTCGAGAACGATGAATTTTTAAACAATTAAAGCAATTACTATTCTTTTTATACTACAATTTTCCCCCTATTTTACGTTCACTATTGGACTGAACATGTATTTTCAAGAACGACAAAATTTATACAATTAAATCAATTAACTTTTTTTTTTTTTTTTTTTTTTAAGGGGAAACACAACACCTTTGACATACTATTATTAATCAATTTGAAGAACATATCTCACGCAAGCACATCAGGTAAAATAAAATACAAATTATTAGTTTTAAGTATGTGACTATAATTGAAGATGATTTTCCAAAAGCAAAATTAGTGGTCCGATATAGAAGCAATGAGCTCCAAAAAAAAGTTTGAAGTTATAGCCGAATCTAGAGCGACGATTTCAAATCTAGTCAGAAGAGCTAGTTTTGTATCACAATTGATTTCCGATGCAACCCTCATACAATTATAAAGTAATTAAAGTCATTTCCCATTTATCTGGCGTAAGATAAAAAAAAAATAAAAAAAATTTGTGCTCGATATTATTCTAGTGAATGATTATTATTAAAGTCACAAGGCTTCACAGTGTGATGTACCACACAGGATAAATGCTTGGGGGCTCATACAGTTGGGGGGGACAACTCCCAAGTTCCAAGTCACGTGAGGAGCACTAGAAAGGTCAAAAAAAGGGTCCAAATTGGGGCGATAACGGTTATTTACGAAAACCGCAGGGTTAATTAATTGCCAAAAGGCCAAAAAAAAAATGCCGCATCCTAATCAGACCCTTGCTCTAAAACGACGTCGTTTTTGTAGCCTCTCAAATCCCGATGACAGCGACGCCTCTTCTGTCTTATTCGTCTTGGAACTAGCAAATATCTCCTTGACAATATCAATTTCTCTCTTGACAAAAAGCCATACTACTACGACTACTAATAGTAATTATATAATAATAATATCATCATCTTCTTCCTTGTACTCATCCTCACATATACAGATATTAATCTCTGTCGTCGCCGATCACAGAAAAAAAAATCTCAACCTCACAAAGCCGGGAAAAAAAGGGGAAAAAAAAAAAAAAGGACGAAAAAACCAAACTACTTGACGAGCTCTGATCGAGTCACACGACGACTCAATCCGAGTTCGCCGAGTCGGATCTCATCAACTACTCGTCCGAGTCGTCCATTTAATGTGACCGAGTTTGGTGGATAAGAAAGAAGAAGATCCGAATTCGATGAATATGGATCGGGCTGGGCTTACGATAGGACCGGGTATGGATTTGCCGATCATGCACGACAGTGACCGATATGACCTTGTTAAAGATATCGGCTCGGGAAACTTCGGCGTCGCCAGGCTGATGAGAGATAAGCAGACCAAGGAGCTTGTTGCTGTCAAGTACATCGAGCGAGGCGACAGGGTTAGTTTCGGAATTTGCTTAATTAGTTTCTGTCATCACTGATTTTTTGTTTTTAATTTGTATTTAATTTTTTGGTAGTTCTATTTATGGAAGCTGGTTTGATTTGCCCCTTATGTGTTTCTTGGTTTTAATTATTGGTCTCTAGATTTAGTAATTTTTTGGTGGGTTTTTGAATTTTTTTTTTTTGGGGTTGCCCTTTAGTTTCTTTAATTTAAATCAAACGTATTTGGTTTTTCGTTGATTTTTGAAGATTTGGGTATTAACGAACTATACTCTTCAGTTATTTATTGCATAAAAATAATGAAAGTCTCGTGAAAAAAATTAAAAGTTTTAAATTAATAGGAAAACGGAAAACCCATAAAAGAAAAAAAGAGAAAAAGTGTTGACCAATTGTCTTTTTTAACTTTTTCCCGTGAATAGTTAATTAACACGAGCTTGATTCAGTGGATTTTCATCTAACTTGAAGGATATCGAGAAATTTAAGGCCTTAATTTCATTTATTTAATGCGTTACCTTAATTGATATTCAAAGTGGGACGAGTTAAAAAGAGTACTTTTTTTGGGGTGTATAAGTTGGAGTTTATTGTAGCCTTTTTATTGCCTTAATGAAATTGGGGTCAAGGGTTTTAAATTCGAGTAATTGCTAAGTAGTTTTTTGAAAATCTAAGATAGCATGATGAGGGACTTTCTTATATGATTCACCTGTTAAATTCTGTTTGTGAGAATTCTGAACTAGTAAGGATGAGACTCCGGGGCAGTGTTTGTCATCATGGTGTTGTGACTTGCAGATTGATGAGAATGTTCAAAGAGAAATTATTAACCATAGATCTTTGAGGCACCCAAACATAGTCAGATTTAAAGAGGTCAGTTGAGTTTTGGCTTTTTAAGGTTTGTATGTTCCAAACCCCCCTCACCCTTCCCCCATTATGGTTTAATTCACTGCTACTCTTACTAAATTCATAGGTCATTTTGACACCTACCCATTTAGCTATTGTGATGGAATATGCATCTGGAGGGGAGCTTTTTGAGCGAATATGCAGTGCAGGGCGCTTCGGTGAGGATGAGGTTTATACTCGGATATCTTGGTACCTCTTTATTTCCTCCTCTATTTTGCAGGCTGTATATTGTTGTTTATTTTTGTGCAGGCTCGTTTCTTTTTTCAACAGCTCATATCTGGTGTCAGCTATTGCCATGCAATGGTATTCAAACCTTTTCCTTTTGACATTCCTTTCTTTAAATTTTTATTGTTTTTGTCATTTATTTCCAACTAGATTTTCGTTTATGTTTTCTTTTTTTTTTTTTTTTCGTGAAGCAAGTATGTCACCGTGACTTGAAGTTGGAAAATACACTGTTGGATGGAAGTCCAGCTCCTCGGTTGAAAATATGCGACTTTGGTTACTCTAAGGTATCTGCTCTCGTCTTTTGTGTCCATTTTTTGTGGCATATGTGCTTGTAGGATTAATATAAGGATTTCAGGTTTGATGAAACAAATTTATGTATGTAGTGGTTAAGCAAGACCCTTTTGCCCCATCACTGCTCGGGGCTTGGGTATTTCTGTAGGTTCTTACTTGTTTCTCTTCTTTGTTTATACAACATTGATTTTATTAGAAAGCCTTGTAGATCATAAACATTTTTTTTTTCACCTAATTGCGGGAATTTTGTTAGTCCTCGGTGCTGCATTCACAACCGAAATCCACAGTGGGAACTCCCGCATACATAGCCCCAGAAGTACTATTGAGGCAAAAGTATGATGGCAAGGTAAAATAGTTTGAATTGCAGTAATCATTTTTCAATTCACGCATGCCATTAATTTGATGATTATGTGAACAAAATGTGAATATGTAATTTACAATTCATTGATTGCTTGAACCAAGCATTGATGACTAGCCTGGCTAGCATTCTTTTCTTCGTAATGCATGAAGTGATTAATGACATTTTATTGATAGAGTTTTTTTCCCTCCCGATTTTTGTGCTTATTGTGACTGCATTAAAAGAAGAGAAAAAAAAACTTCTTATTTCTAGAGTGTTTCGTTTCTAACTCACATGGTCAGGCCACAATGATTTAGATCTGAAGATGATCCTGCACTTAACAAACTGAGTCAAGGAGTGATAGCCGTTGCACTTTCTCTTATATTGCATAGGAGGATTATCTAGAAAGTCTTGCAGTAAACAAAAACCTTTCTGCTTCCTATTTGTGTTTTATTTTTCTTTCATAAGTGCAATTTACTGACACATGCAACTGGCCTTGTTATAGCCGTTGATAAAGGGTTCGATTACCTTCGTTAATTATATCAAAGCCAACTCTTTCAAAGTTATTTTCTTATTCTTCATCCACATAATTTGAGATTTAGTATGTGTCCCAGGTTTGCCTATTATGACATTAATGTTTGAGATCTTATGAAGGTTCCAGTTTTCAGTATGAAAAATAAAAGAATAGATGTGCCTTAGTTTTGATAAACCGCAGTCTGATCCTTGTATAAAATATACGCTGTTGCAATATCAGATTGCAGATGTATGGTCGTGTGGGGTAACCTTATATGTGATGCTGGTGGGAGCTTATCCTTTCGAGGATCCTGCTGAACCAAAGGATTTCCGGAAGACAATACAAGTATGTCATTTTTTCCCCCTTCGAAGTCAATTCTCTTTATGTACATTTCAGGACTTGAGACAAGTTATTATTGGTTTATGCAGAGAATTCTTAGTGTCCAGTATTCAATCCCGGACGTTGTTCAAATATCTGAGGAGTGTCGTGAGCTTATTTCAAGAATTTTTGTTGCAGATCCTGCTATGGTTAGTAACCTTTCCTTCCTGAGTTTCATCATTTGTTCTTCTGAAAAGCTTGAGAATGGGCTTGCTATTACAGCTTCACTGCTACTGGTTTGTGGTTATCTTGCTATAGTCAGAAGTTATTTTATTTTGTGTGCTTGCCTCAACAAAGCACTGTTGTGAGGACCTCTACAAATTCCATGACAACTGGAACAAAGCTGAAAGCTTTATTTCTGTTCCAAATACAAGGTTTTTGTCATGACCCAAACCCTGACCGGTGACAGAAAGGAAATTTCACGAAAGGAAATTTACAAGTTATTTTGAAAACTTTGTAATCTTCAACTTTTCAGAAAAACGACATCTTCTGTAAACTTTTACAAAAATAATCCAAATTATTAAATTCTCATAATTTGTGATCACCATTAGACATACATTTTCCTCTTTACGTGCTTTTCTCAATTCTCAAATAAAACATTTGTCATGCATTTGACTGGCACTTAGCTGAACTTTTTACATATTGCGGCACTTGACAACATTTTTGTAAATGATCAGGATCTAGAAACTAATATACCATGATAAAGGAAGTCAATGTTTTTCCTTCTTGGTTTGGACGATCCCAACCGTAGAATTTTTGGGTGTAGTTTTTCACATTTGCAAATTTATCATTTTTATGAGATTCATGTCATTGCATGTATATATGTTTGCAGAGAATTACCATTCCCGAGATAAGGAACCATGAGTGGTTTCTGAAGAATCTTCCTGCAGACCTAATGGATGAGAATATAATGGGCAGCCCGTTCGAAGAGCCTGACCAACCCATGCAGAGCATTGATGCAATCATGCATATTATTGCTGAGGCCACGATACCAGCAGCTGGGACTCTCCGCCTTAACCAGTACATGGCAGACAACCTGGACGAGGACGATGACATGGACGACTTAGACTCTGATTCGGAGCTAGACATTGACAGCAGCGGCGAAATAGTCTATGCCATTTGAGTGCCAGACAAAGCTGGTAATTTCAAAGGAAAGCTTCCGATGAAAGCATGTTGCTTTTGAGCTGTGGCTGCCTGAAGAACCAGCTATGGGAATGTATGATAGTCCTTGATAGGTTAGAATAGGTAATACCCTGAGGAATTTGAATCATCAAATGCTCCTTGGATTCATCAGTAATGTTCATAACAACATGCAGTTTTATACCTATCGTTGTGGAGGCATTTGAAGTTTAGAGCTTTATGAGGGGTGTGGTAAGTGGAATGAACAAGACGTGGGATAATCCCACCCCTCATTCCTCCCTTTCCGTTGAACCTCTTTTTTATTTATTGCTTTCCGATTGGCCCTGTACTTTCCTTTTCCCTCTGTTGTTTTATTAGGTCACAAAAATGTGTTCTGTATACTCTGTAACAACAGTTGTCTCAACAGTTTTTATATAAAATTTGGTAGTTCAGTGTTTTGCTAGTACACACCAAGTTCCCCTATTGTGTTAGTTTTCTTAAATTTCCCCAGATCATTCTTCATCTTAACCACAGCCTTGAAGAAAAGTCCTTTAGAACAGTATTCCATGACCATAAAATGTATTTATGAATGTCATTTACAAATTTGACATTTTATAAGGCTATCAAAATCCTGCTTCTATTGTATTATAAAAAGAAAAGAAACGATAGAAACTGAGGTGAACATACAGTATTATTGGCTCAGATTACAAACTAGAAACAATGCTGCTAGCCTAGGACTCGCATCGGCATATAACAAACTTCATCACAAACCAGTCAATCAACAAAAATATTTCAGGGACCCTTCTAAAGCTTCAAGACACTGTTTAATTGTACGTAATACTTCTAAAAAGCTTTTCCCTAAGGGGGGAGACATCTCAGGTCTCAAAAATAATGATTCTCAAGCCAATTTAAGTTGACCTCATCCTTGGCCAACTTTAGCTTTCTAGTGGCATCAGCAGGCAAAGAAAACTCCCATAGTTCTTTTAGCTCCTCATCACACACGACATCCTTTAAGTGTTCAAGGTCCAAAACTGATGGAGGCAACTCCTGCAATCTCGAGCAATCTTTCTTGTTTGAGCTTTTTCAAATTGCGCAACTGACCTATGTTCTCAGGCAAGTTCCGAATTCTGAAGCATTCAGATATGTCTAGCAACAATAGCTTAGAGAGTTTGCAGATGGAGTCTGGTGTCTTTTCCAAATCGATACAGAATCTAAGCCTCAACACTTCGAGATTAACCAAGTCCCCGATTTCTTCAGGCAGTGCAGACAGATTATAACAATGTGTTATACTGAGCTTCTTCAACTTGAATAGATCAGAGAGTCCATCAGGCAATTCCAATAATTTATCGAAATAGTCAATGTTTATTTCTTCTAGATTTGGAAAAGCTTCTGATATCTTGATAGAATTGAAAGCCTGACCAATTTTACACATAAACAAAGACAATTTTTGCAGTTTCTTCAGTATAACTGGAGTTTCTTTCAGGGAAGGAATTGAAATGCGCTCTAGTCTGATTCTCGTCAGATTTGTCACATAATCAAGCAACTGAAAGTTGCTTAATTCAGCGGGAAGAAGCCATAATTTGTGACTATCAGAACCTTTAGTTTGCTCATGTTCTTCACAAACTTGGGTATGACATGATTCTTTTTTTGAAAATTCAGAACTAGAACCTTAGCCTTAGGGAGTTGGATGTCGCACCATTCTGATGAGAACGATTCATCTGCAAAATTAAAAGGTCACCAATTGATTAGGTCCAACTCTTTAATTGTTTTAACTTTGAGAGAGAGCCGGGAAGATAGGACAACCAGTTGAGATAACTAGTAAGCAGGCGTTGAAATGTTGCTCCTTTTGCGCTCACCAATTGATTAGGTCCAACTCTTTAATTGTTTTAACTTTGAGAGAGAGCTGGGGAGATAGGACAACCAGTTGAGATAGCTAGTAAGCAGGCGTTGAAATGTTGCTCCTTTTGCTCATTCCACCGGTCGGGAAGATTGCTTCCAGTTATTTCTACAATCAATCTTTCCCTCTGTTCTTCTGGAACCTGCCTGCTCTGGTGGATAGCTAGCTCTCTAAGCATATCATGTTGAGTAACAAAGTGTTCACTGTAGTAATCATCCACTTCATCCGCGTCTTTTCTGCTTTTACAATAATTAAAATGCTCAGAACTCACTTTAAATGAAACTATAAATACCAATCTTGTGTAACAAATTGTTCTTGCACCTTTATGTTGAAGGAACTCAAAATGTATGTTAGACAACAAAACGTAAAGCCTAGCGGTATTAGCAATAAACTATGCAGTGTGGTGGAATGAACAAGCAATTGATTTGGCTTTATATGATCCAAAGACAACTAAGATGCAAAAAATTATGCAATTCATTATAATATTTCTATCAAATTAATACATCATGATATAAAATTGCTGCAACTACTCGAAATTAAATTAGAGTAAATGCAAATCATGGCCAAGGAATCGTGATAAGAGCCAGCATACCTTGTGACCACAACACTTGCCAGATTCCATTCGTGGAGTTCATAAAAGTTAGCAATTGCATTATCTTCTTTTACTTCATGCATTTCTTTCAATATATCAACAAGGGCAGTTGCAGGGATTCTTCTGTCTTCAGGAAACAAACCAATGTCCATGAAACATTCCTTGAGAATAGCATCCTCTTCATCCAAGAAATCTAAGATTCTTTGCTGGCGGAAAGCAGTTCACCCTCAGAATTGAGAATAGATGAATCTGTTGACCATTTTTCCAGTTCTCTAAGCCAGATTCTTAGATGCTTTCCCCTTAGTGATGAGCCGATCAGTTTAAGGGCAAGGGGAATTCTCTTACAGTGACCCACCACCTGCAATTCAAGACACAATTAAAATCGGTTAATAATCATTTAAATGTTTCCTGAAATGAAACAATCACTTAAATGTTTCCTGAAATGAAACAATTTTTGGAGACTATCTCTTCTTTAATCTTATTTGTACATAAGCAATCACAAAAGCATGATTTTTCAGGTGCATAAGGGGATGTTTCCCTCTTAAAACGGCAAAATAAGCATTCATGGTATGCGGATAGTGCAGAATAATAATGTACCTTTTCCACGGTATCATCTGGAATGTCTAGCGTTCCATGTTCCAGTGAGTCACAATGCTGGAAAATATCCATTGCTTCTTTGTCACTTAATGGTTTCAATGGATGTTCAAATCTTGGAATAGGGAACCGGGATGTCACCAAAATCTTGTAATCCGACTCTGGTACTTCGGAAACAAACTTCTCAACGAGGGACTCTGATCCGCGCCAAACATCGTCAAGGAACAACAATATACGCTCTTTTCCAATTTCTTTGAGAAATAATTCCAATCTGAATTCTGCATTTTTGTTGTCTTCGAAAGTGGGCACAGGATAACCCTTGTGTTCATAAAGTTCTTGAACAATAAGGTCTAGGTTGGGATTCTTTGAAACTGTTACAAACAATATGTTGCTCTTGAATGTTCCTATACAGAACACAATAGAAGAAACCTTATCAGTGAAAGATGCTTCATACATAGCTCTGTACAGATGTATAGACAGAAAACACAGCAAAAATAAAGTACCCAATTTAACAAATACAGCTATAAAACAAAAAAGAGGCAAAGCAAAACATCAAGTTATATACGTGGGCATTAAAGCATATCATTTAACATTCATAAATAGAAATGGAATAAAAAGGGGGGCTATTTTCTAATTACAGATTATTACAACTCCAGATATGAAAAGGGTACCTTTGATTTGATCGTCCTTGCAAATCCTTTTGGCTAATGTGGTCTTCCCACATCCTGGGGGAGCAGTAACTACTGTCGTCACTGTCGGCTTATCGTCCCTTAAAAGCTTCATCTTTAACTCCTCAAAAGGCTTCTCCAATCCGACAGTGAAGGCTGGTGGCTCAAGAGCTCGGCAACTACCCTTTATCCCAGTTTGAGTATTATTAACCAAATCATTACTCATTTGGGTTCTTCCGGTAGTGTTGGCATAAATTTCCTTCACCAAAATCTGAGTCTCGTTCGTAGTTCTGGCTATCAGAAGAGATAGCAGCTTCAGCCGAGGTCAAGAGACTCATCCAAATCCTGAAGCTAGGTGGTGAAACCAGGCCTTTTGTGTACGTACTGCCACTTACTGTACTTGGAGCATTTACCAACTAGCTCATTACCCTTTCCTATTATATTGACAAAGCCTTCCATCTCCGATAGTGGCCGATCTAAAGCAACATTTGACTGTGTTATCTGCTTGATAAAAGGGTCCATAACTTCTGCCTTTAACTTGATTTTGTTAGGGAATAATTTCCCAATAGACACATAATAGTGGGAAGCGATAAAATAAATGAATAGGACACATAAAATTAGTGTGGTTCACCAAATTGGTTACGTCTACGGAGCTGCTGCAGATTTGGGAGAAAAAGAACTTTTATAAGTGTTTACACTCAATACTCTCAACTCACACCCTAGACCCCGAATACACCCAAGAGAAAAACTCTCAATTTTTACTCTCACTTTACACTTGGTGTATTTCACTTTTTTTGGGATGAAAACAAATAAGCAATAGGGTCCCTATTTATAGTTGAGGCTCACCAACCCTTTACACATCTTGACTCTCAAGAATAAAAACTCTCAATTTTTACTCTCACTTTACACTTGGTGTATTTCACTCTTTTTGGGATGAAAACAAATAAGCAATAGGGTCCCTATTTATAGTTGAGGCTCACCAACCCTTTACACATTTTTTATCACATTTTCTATATATATCACACGAATTGTACACGGTTTCTACCGTGTATTGTTTTGGCTGGCAAGAGCATTAAATGCTCAATACACGGATTGATAACCGTGTTTCTTTTGCTGGCGCATATCAAGAGCAATTAATGCTCTTTTCCTTTTCACACGTTAACAATCTCCCACTTGAAGACTAATTTCAATTATGTCTTCACACTCGATCAATGCAGCAACTCATCTCCTTATTCTTACTCTTGCAAGCCAACTAAAGCTGAACACAACTTCAGTTTATCAATGGTCACCATCTTCATTAATATATCAGCAGGATTCCGATTACCATGAATCTTCTCAAGAGCTATAACTCCATCTTCCAAAGCTGAGCGTATGAAATGGTACCGAACCTGTATATGCTTTGTCCGAGCATGATAAACAGGGTTCTTCGCCAGATGAATAGCACTTTGACTGTCACAATGCAGAGTGCTCTTCCCATAATTCTGACCCAGTTCCTCCAAGAAACTCTGCAACCATATCAACTCCTTGCTTGCTTCTGGTCACAGCAACATACTCCGCTTCAGTAGTAGAGAGCGCAACGATCTTTTGTAACTTTGAGACCCAGCTGACTGCCGTACCACCTAACGTGAATACATATCCAGTAGTACTCTTCTTGCCGTCTACATCACCAGCCATGTCAGCATCCACATAGCCTTGTAAAGCCAAATTTGATTTTCTGAAACACAAAGCTTTGTCTGTGGTTCCTCTCAAATATCTAAGAATCTACTTTACTGCTTCCCAGTGCTGTTTACCTGGATTGCTCATGTATCGGCTCACAACTCCCACTGCATGTGCTATATCCGGTCTGGTACATACCATGGCATACATAAGACTGCCAATAGCAGAAGAATAAGGTACCTTGGCCATGTAAGCTCGCTCTTGTTCTGTTGAGGGTGACTGCTCCTTGGTTAGTTTGAAGTGACTAGCCAAAGGAGTACTTACAGGCTTTGCACCATCTATGTTGAATCTGCTAAGCACATTCTTCACATACTCCTCCTGAGATAGCTTCAAACTCCCAATCACCTTG
>JXTB01000651.1:147779-174924 GCA_002914805.1 Parasponia andersonii
TCACGGTTCGAGGTTCAGGAATGGGCCCCACACTCCTCATCACACACCACATACTTTAATTGTTTAAAGTCCAAAAACTGATGCAGACATGTCCTGCCATCTGGAGCAGTTTCTATTTCAAAAAAGGTGATAAATTTGCTGTGGTTCTCATTTTATAGTTTTCTAATTATTAACTAATGTTATTTGAAAGAAAACAGTTATTAAGTCACCTAATAGCTAAAATAGTTTCAACTCAAAGAACAAACATTAACTACCTTAATGCTAATCTACAAAAGAATTGATTTTTTCATTCACCAATAATCTCGACAAGAACAAAGACCATCTTTGAATCGATGAAACCGATTGTTATCCCTCACTATGATTTCTCTCCCTACAATGCCTGATATGAACTTTATGGCACTATGGCAGTCTCCACAAATCCTAAGGTTTTTTGTGATCCGTATGGGTACTCCAGGAGGGATAGCTATGAGCCCAAATGCAAGGGCTATCTTCTCACTATGGTACCAAACTTCTGATATTTTCTCTTCTTCTTCCAAATCGAAGAGTGCAAAATTGGTGTCAGGATTGTAGCCTGCCTCCTCCATTTCCTTTCTCAACTTGGCTAGCATTCCCTGAATCTCAGAGTTCCTTTCATGGGAGGTATCCTTCGCGTGGAAGACATGGACTGCATTCTTTACAGTGATCCAACTGTAGCCCGTACCTTTCTTGATCCCAACTTCTTTCATCTCCTTTCTCACAAGAGTAGCTTCTTCCCACCTACAAACGATTACCAAACTAAGTTTATTTCAACACAAAAAAGAAATGCAAAACTAATTCCTTCCTGGCTATAACCTTCAAAAAAGAGATCCAAAACTAGTTCCTTCCAGGCTATAACCTTCATCTAATCAGTTTTTTCAAGGTGAAACCGAAAATAAGAATCTGGCTATAATTTAAGTAGTGTGTGTAGAAAAACTACAGAACCCCATTTGGAAAATGAATTTTGATTGGAGTTTGAAAAGTATTTAGTTACCTGCCAGCAGCAGCAAACATATTAGAAAGCACCACATGATTGCCAGAGTCATTGGGATCAAGTTTAAACAAATTATCAGCAGCAATCTTCCCTAGTTCCGGCTTCCTGTACATTCTGCAAGCTCCAAGAAGAGCCCCCCAAACTGAAATTGTTGGTTGAAACGGCATCTTCTTGACAAACTCGTAGGCATGCTCTACCAACCCGGCACGTCCCAGCAAGTCCACAACACATGCATAATGCTCTGGCCCTGGTTCAATCCCAAACCTCTTTCTCATCGACTCGAAAATGTCAATGCCTTTTTGCACTGCGCCAGCTCTACTGCAAGCGGATAATAGACACACTAACGTGACATAATTTGGTGTAATCTCACCATTGTCAGACCTCATGTCCTCAAACAACGCCAAAGCCATATCAGCATGCCCTTGGTGTGCATATCCACTTATCATCGCATTCCAAGTGACTGAGTTCCTGTTAGTCATCTCTTCAAAGATGCGCTCAGCGTCATTTATAATACCACATTTTCCATACATGTCCACAAGTGCACTGCCAACAAAGATGTTTCCCTCAACGCAGATCCTCACTGCAAGAGCATGGACCGATCTACCCAGTTCAAACCCCGAAAGCCCAGCACAAGCACTAAGAACAGTTGACACCATGAAATCATTAGGCTCAAGGCCTACTTTTCTAACCTGCAGAAAGACCTCACAAGCCTTTTCCTCCTCATCATTTTGCATATACACAGCCATCATAGAGCACCAAGATACATCATTTCGCCGACTAATTCTATCGAAAACAATTGCAGAAGACGCAACATCCCGACACTTCCCATAAAAATCAATCAGCCCGTTCATAACAGAGACATCATTCCCAAATCCATATCGAATCACAAACCCATGTAACTGACGTCCAAGCTCCAAAACCCACATATCCGAACATGCGTTAAGAAACGCACAGAAAGTGATCGAATCCGGCTTCCCACCAACACCCAGAAAATCCATGAACTTAACAATAGCATGTCTAGGCCGCCCACCAAGCACGGCATTCGACATATAAGCGTTCCACATTACAATATTTCTCTGCGGAATTTCATCAAACACTTGACTTGCGTCGTCCCATAGACCAGTTTTGCAATACATATCAAAGCAACCGCAGCCAACAAAGACATCACGTATCTGGCCGGCCTTAACCGCAATGGCGTGGACCTGTTTTCCGGTAACGGGAAACAGAAGCGAAGCAGAGGCCTTGAACGCGCAAGGGAAGGTGAAGTCATTGGGCTGAATACACTCACGGAGCATGTTCGCGAAGTGAAGGAGAGCAGGAGCGAAATGACCATTTTGGACTGAACCGGCGATGAGGGAGGTCCAGGTGACGACGGAGCGAGTTGGGGTGAGCGAGAGAACGAGTAGGGCTGAGTTGGGGAGGTCGAGTTTGGAGTACATGTTGACGAGGTGGTTGGAGAGGAAGGAGGGGAGTGGGGCATCGAGGGTCTTGATGATCTGGGCATGGGCGGCTCGGCCGAGGTGGGACGAGTGAGTCGACACGGCCGATTCGACCAGGGAGGCCAGCGAGTTGGTATTGAGGAAGGGCATTGTTGGTAATTATCACGCCCATGGCTGAACCTGGTGCCCAGGTTGAAGAAGCATGAAGAGTTGGAGAAGAGTTAAAGGAGTCTCTGATATTTCTCAGTGAAACGAGTCTTTGAATCATACCGTTTCAACTTCGAATTTGTTGGCTCCTGGTGGCAAACACACTGCCTTAAACATTATCAATCAAAACGACATTTATGTGAGAAGACGACATCTCAGAGTTACGAGAATAACTTGAAAAACGACAAATTCCCTAATAAGCGACAATAAATTTGAGAAATGACCAAACAACGAAAACGACAGCATTTTAAGTTTAAAAGACGGTGACAGTAAGGGCGACGCTAAGCGTGGCAATATAAATCATGACACACGATAATACGACTCAAAACTCGCACGATAAGTTAAACTGTTTGATACGAAATTAACTCGAATCGACACGATAACACGACTCGAAACTCGCAGGATCAGTTAAACCTGTTTGATACGAAATTAACTCGAATCCACACGAGACACAGCCACTGTCACCTCTTAAAAGAACAAATTTTCTTAGAAACTACAAACTTGACAAACACAAAAACGGGTACTGAGCGTGAATTTCACAACTTGCTTTGGTGTGGTTCAGAAGCCCATTAGATTGAGTCCGGTTCATTTTGTGTTATCGTCTCCAAGTTCAAAAGTGAAAACTCTCGCGTGATTAGAGGTTCTATATGTCTCACAGCTGCCATTCTTCGTGACTATGAAATTTTTGAGTCTCAAAGCATCTCATTATGCAGCTCTGCTATTTTCGAAGAGGGATCTTTCGTTTTCTTCAAAGACCCAGCTGAGTAAACCTCCAATTCAAAAGACTTTCTTCAAATCCAGTTCGAAAGATGGCCTCATAAGCCGCTTATGCGAGGACAAGAAGTACAAGGAAGCCATAGACATTCTCTGTGACCAGAAACGTTTAAGAGAAGCAGTTCAGTTACTCAATCGTATACAACGACCTTCTGCTTTAATATACTCGACCCTTTTGCAGTGTTGCCTTAAGGAACGAGATCTTGAACAGGGAAGACGTGTCCATGATCACATTAGAGCTTCTGGGTTTGTGCCCGGATTGTTTATTTTCAATCGTTTTATCGATATGTATGCTAAATGTGGGAGTCTTGGGGATGCCCAGAAGATGTTCGATGAAATGCCTGATAAGGATTTGTGTTCTTGGAATACAATGATTTCTGGGTACGCTAAAGTGGGGCCGGTTGATGAAGCCAGGAGACTGTTTGATGAAATGCCTGAACGGGATAATTTCTCTTGGTCGGCGATGATATCGGGGTATGTTCGCCAGGATCGGCCTAGAGAGGCTTTAGAGTTCTATAGGATGATGCAAAAAAGTCAGACTTTTAAATCGAATAAGTTCACGGTGTCGAGCGCCCTTGCTGCTTCAGCGGTTGTGCCATGTTTACGTTCGGGGAAAGAGATACATGGTTACATAATGCGAACAGGGTTGGACTCGGATGAGGTTGTTTGGAGTGCCTTAATGGATATGTATGGGAAATGTGGGAGCATTGAGGAAGCTAGGCGTGTTTTCGATAAGATGGGGAATCGAGATGTGGTTTCATGGACGGCTATGATTGACAGGTACTTTGAGGATGGGAGGAGGGAAGAGGGATTTGCTTTGTTCTCAGAGTTGATGAGTTCAGGGATTAGGCCTAATGAGTTCACGTACGCAGGGGTTTTAAATGCCTGCGCTGATCATGCTGCTGAGGACCTTGGTAAGCAGGTTCATGGATACATGACTCGCTTGGGGTTTGATCCCTTTTCATTTGCAGCAAGTGCCCTTGTGCATATGTATTCAAAATGTGGGAACATTGAGAATGCAAAAAGGGTGTTCAAAGGGATGCCTAAACCAGATTTAGTATCATGGACTTCCTTGATTGTTGGGTACGCTCAGCATGGTCAGCCAAATAGGGCTCTTCAGATCTTTGAATTGCTACTCAAATCAGGTATAAAGCCTGATCACGTTACTTTTGTAGGTGTTCTTTCTGCTTGTACTCATGCTGGATTAGTTGATAAAGGGCTTGAATATTTCAGCTCAATAAAGTCAAAACACAAGTTAAACCGTACTGCAGATCACTATGCCTGTATAGTTGATTTATTGGCCCGAGCTGGCCGGTTTGAAGAAGCTGAGAAAATAATCAATGATATGCCCATAAAACCTGATAAATTCTTGTGGGCTTCCCTGCTTGGTGGTTGCAGAATTCATGGAAACGTTGAGCTTGCAAAACGAGCAGCTGAAGCATTGTTTGTGATAGAGCCTGAAAATCCAGCTACTTATGTTACTCTAGCTAACATTTATGCTACTGCTGGCATGTGGAGTGAAGTGGCAAAGGTCAGGAAGACAATGGACGAAAGAAAGGTGGTAAAGAAACCTGGTTTGAGTTGGATCGAGATCAAGAGAGAAATGCATGTTTTCACAGTAGGGGATATGTCCCATCCAAAATACAATGTAATACATGAGTTTTTGAAAAAGATTTCAAAGAGGATGAGGGAAGAAGGGTACGTCCCTGACACAAATTTTGTATTACATGATGTGGAAGAAGAGCAGAAAGAGCAAAACCTCTCTTATCACAGTGAGAAGCTTGCAGTTGCATTTGGAATTATATCTACTCCTCCAGGGACACCAGTCAAAGTTTTCAAGAACCTAAGAACTTGTGTAGACTGCCATACTGGCATTAAATTTATCTCTAAGCTTGTCCAGAGAAAAATAATAGTGAGGGATTCAAATCGGTTTCATTGTTTTGAAAATGGGAGTTGTTCATGCGGAGACTATTGGTGATTCAAGTATTCAAGTCACTCGGAAGACTGTCAATTCTTTCAGGACGTAGAAAACTCAGGGAAAGAACTCGATTTTGCGACTTTCATGATCTTTAAAGTTAATTTCATTTATCAGATTGATGTAGCGTGTGACAATTGACATTTAAGTTGGTCTGGCCAGGGAGAAAAGGGAAATGAACAAATAACATTTAAGCGTCAAAGATGTTTTGCCCCATGGCAGCGTCAACGTCCAAGTTCACACTTGCATGGTCAATCCATGTGAGAAAGAGAGGTACTACTTTGTCCATATTTAAGAAATTGCAAGATGTTGGATTGATGTTGAAAGCGTTTGAGAATTTTGATCACAGAGATGAAGTTGCTTTGTTTGGGCCAATTAATCTCGTTTCAAATATGCAACAACATCCCAGTTGCCGCAGGAGCGATAAGATTGAAACCTTCCAAACCATGCATCGTAGCGTTCATGTATATGATAAGTTAATCTCTAAGCACTGTAAGATGCAGATTTGTAAGGATCTGCATAAATACTGGATGCATATTTCTGCCACTCTTTGGCCATCATCCACCATTGTTTAAGCTTGATTTGAATTTCAACTATCGAAATGCCCTTATTTGATTCATTTCTTATTTTATGAGTACAAGTGTACAACTACTCGGTCAGGCTTACAGGGTTGTTATCTTAATTATTCTAGAAGCGTGACAATGCAACATTTAGGTGAATTACACCACAAAACACAGGAGCTTGCTACGACAATCACAAGTTCAACACCTAACCCCATTTATTTTGTACATCTACGTGGATGTGTACATAGAAACTTCAACACTTTGCTGTTATCCTCCGATAGCCCCATTTTGGTATTCTCAGAAACGACACCAAACAAACCATGATCCAAGCTGTAGATTGGACAATTGTATTCAATCTGGAAACCGCATGTAAAATCTTCGTCTTACTTCGCCGCAAAATCTTCGCCTTCCGAAAATCCCTCTACCGCTAGCATTGCTCTTCCTCTCCTGAATGTCCAACAAAACCAATCTCCTCAGCTCCTCCATTTGAACAGAGATCTCCACAATGCCTATTGCTTGGTCAAACTGCAAATCGATTTCGATCAGCCGATGGAGCGAGGCATTCAATTCCACAAGCTGCTCTGCTCCTCTCAAAAACTCGCACATTTCGTTACTTGAGAAATCACCAATTTCTTCCTCAACGGATTGATTTCGTCGGCCTTTGGTTTTAAGACTTTGGCCGTAATATCAAGCTTTGTGTTGACAGTTGGAAACAAATAATTTCGTTAAGTTAGTTGGGATGCTATAACAAAAAGTTACTTACGAGTTAGTTAAGGCTACAGTGTAATTATTCCAACTAATTCTTGATAACGTGTCAACTAAGTCTTTAATTTTAGGTTCAAAGTGTGAGAGTTGTTGTGTATGTAAATGCTTTGTTTCGAAGGCCAAGGACAGAGTGTAGTGTAGTGTTTGAAAATTGAGTATTTATTGAGAACTGCTGTTATATCACACATGTTGCAACATAAGTGATTTCTCTGCTTTTCATTACAACATCGACTCTGTATTTTGTGAGCTGAGAGATTCGTAACTGCACTACCAACATGCTTAAGATTAGGTTGTGGTGAGAATCTTGCTCTGTAATTTGAGGATACATGAGGATGTAATCATCTTGGTTGATAGCGGATTCCACTAAATACAAGTTATCTTCCTTACATGTACAGTCTTTACATTAAAAATTGGATCCAAGTAAAGCGTGCTGAGTGTTGTTATTTGCTCAATTTTTTCGCGTTGTTCTTGATTATTTAATTGGTTTGGTTGTTTCCACTGACACTTTGTTAGATCAGAGTCGAACATCCATACTTCATGTTTCGTTTGTGTAATAGCCTTTAACAGGCTTTCACAAGCAACCCCGAGAGCAGCATCTAGGACAATCTCTGCCATTAGTTTGTCCTCAACAACCTTACTTTTTGTTAAGTTAGTTGGGATGCTATAACAGAAAGTTGGTTACGAGTTAGTTAAGGCTATAGTTTAATTACTCCAACTAATTCTTGATAACATGTCAACTAAGTCTTTGATTTTATGCTCAAAGTGTGAGACTTGTTATGTATGTAAATGCTCTATTTCAAAGGCTAAGGACAGAGTGAAAAATAGAGTGTGAGAATTGAGTATTTATTGAGAACTACTGTTATTTCACATATGTTGCAACATAGGTGATTTTTCTGCTTTTCATTACAACATCGACTCTATATTCTATGAGCTAAGAGATTCGTAATTACGCTATTAAGAGGCTTAAGATTAGATAGTATTGAGAATCTTGCTTTATAATTTGAGAATATACGAGGATGTAATCATCTTGGTTGAAAGCGGATTCGACTAAATACAAATTATCTTCCTTAGATGTACAGTCTTCACATTAAAAATTTGATCCAAATAAATCGTATTGAGTTTTCTTCTTTGTTTAGTTTTTCCGCGTTGTTCTTAATTGTTTAATTGGTCTGGTGAAAATTGTTTAATTGGTCTGGTTGTTTTCACCGACACTCTGTTAAATCAGAGTCAAACATACATACTCCACAACTTTCTGCTTGTGTAATAACCACAAGCAACCCGAGAGTAGTCTCTAGGACAATCTCTGCCATTAGTTTGTCCTCAACAACCCTACTTTTTCCTATTTTGATCGTCTTTGAAGTCTACCATTTAATTTCTTTGTCCACCATTTTATACATGGTATAGTGCCAAGGCAAAGTTTTGGTTTCCCGAAAGTTTACTTGTAAGTCTTGGCGAAAAGACTTCGAAAATGTTGCCTACCTAAACTTGGTCTAACTGCTGAAATTTTCTTGGCCTTTCTTATGTTGGAATGTTCCATTGGTCAAGACTTTAAATTACTTGAAACCAATTACGTACTTTTTTTTAAACTCTGCGTGACACAGCAATGCTTTCCTGGCATGAATCGCATGATACCTAGAAGCAAATATTTAATAAAATAGACAACAAAAATTAAAAATAAAAACCAAAAAATGAACCCGACGTGAATCGAACACGCAACCTTCTGATCTGGAGTCAGACGCGCTACCATTGCGCCACGGATCCACTTGTTAAGCCGTCTTCAACATGATTATATAATCGCATACATGTTATGATATTTACATACGTATGTTTCTTGCAAACTTCACGAGTACATTGTCTTAATAGAATCTATATAGTTCGGTGATCAATGTACTATGACAGCTTGATAATGACAACATCATTGATCTAAAACAAAGCAAACATGTAATTATATATACAAGGACATCTCCTAAGAAATTAAGGAAAACAAACTACTCAAGCTTCTTCTCCTTTTCTTCTTGGGAGATAGTAGTACCACTAGGGGTTGTGCCCACCTTGCGCGTCACCTTCTTGATCACCTTCTCATCAAACTTGTCATAATACCTCTTCAATTGTTTTCTCACGCCTTCTCTAAGCCTCTTTATGTTATCCTCATATTTCACATAAATTACAGGAACAGTCATGCCCATAACAATGCCTACAAAAGCAAAACCAACCCAAAATCAAACTAATTATGTTAAAAGACAAAAACACTTGACAACATCCTTTGTATCTAACAATAATGAGTAATTAATCACTATTAATTACCCAAGTAGAGAAGGGTTAGAAAGTCAAAGTAGTTTCCCACTTGGGATAGTAACCATAATCCACCAACAGTTAAAGCAAAAGTCAACCAATCACTCTCGGCACCAACCCGGAACATCCACCTTATTGCTTCTTCTGTCCATGTACGAAGAGTCATAGCCAGCCTCAAAGCTGACTCCTCTGTTATCTCCACTCTTGACAAGTCCGGTGGCTCTCTTAAAAATTAGATAAACAAATTAAAAGATCATCACTTTATAATCAAAACCCAGGTCTCATTTTCTACTAATAAATCCAATTAAGAAAAGAAAAAGGGGATTTTTTTTTTTTTTTTTGTATAAGTAAGACAAATAAGGCGGCTCACTTTCCGAGAAGCCTAAGCAAGTTTCCCCAAAGGAAGAGTGAAACGACAATGAACATGGCCACCCATGAAAGAAGAGTGACAAAGTTGAATTGATAGACTTGGAGTAAAACCCATGTTGCTGTTGACACAAGGAGGAGGAGTAAGCTTAGTTTTTTCTTCCTCCATAGGAATATGTCTCTCATGGTCCCTGCACCAAATTAAGAAAATTAAGTACTAGCTTATCAGACAGCTTAGAGGAGTAATTAAAAAGTTAGTATTGACTATGGACTATAAATTTAATTACCCGAAGTTCGGACTGAAGATTGAGATGAAGTACTAGACATGATTTGAAGAGAGAAATGAAGCTGGAGATGAAAATTTGAAGTGGGGGGTTCTTCTCGCTTGCTTTTTAGTCTAATGGTTTTAGATTTTGTTGATCGGGTACTACTAGTACTTAGTGTAAGTGTGTAACGCTTTTGGAACTTACACCTGTAGCCCAATGTGGCGACGTGGAAACTACACACACAGCCTTCGTGGCACTTGAGGCAAAGCAAGCACGTTAAGTCTCTCTCCATTCGACCGAATCGGATGACAAGAAGTATAAGTGTATGGTTGGGCCACACGAATTCCAGGTGAGGCTGGCCCAAATATGATAATTTGATTCCTGGTCCAGGCTTCGTTATGGAGCCTTAAGAGTAATATTATATCCTCATGCAACTTGTTCCTTACTTGGGCTGAATTCATATCGAGGCCTTTAAAAAAATATGAAAATATGAGAAGCGTGCACTCTTTTATCTATTTGTTGAGACTAAGTTGTGAAAAAAAAAGCGTGCACTCCTGAATTTTGAGACTCTTAAAATATGCCCATTTTACAGACTTTATCACGTTTAGCCGAATATATCAGTTGATGTAAACTGATATACACAATGTAATAACTAATTTACTTAATATGAAAGCTAAGATAATATATAAGTTGGTCGAGTATATCAACTGATATAAACAACGAAATTAAAACTAGTTTACTCATTAATATACTTAATATATATAATATATGCTCAATTAAAAACTTATATACTTAATACGACTAATATATCAGTTAACACCACCAATCCCAAAATTAATATACTAAGCCATTTACCTATAGAAAAGGGGAAAAGAGAGAGGACATTTTCTCAAATAAAGTGTCAATTTATAACTTGAACAAACAACTAAAATTCAAGTATAAAAGTATAAATATATGTACCTTAAATAGATCAATTTTTATTTAATATTTTAATAAATATCCGTATATAACTTTTTTTTTGGGGGGAGGGATTAGAGCTCGTGTCCTTTTTGACACTTCATTTTAATAAAAGTCCTTTTCCCCCCTCTTTTTATGACTAAATTGTCAAGTGCATGTATTTTAACACTTGATATATCTAATTATATACACCAGTTTTATTAGCTTTAATTTTTGTACTAAATATATTAGTTTTTATATTAGATATATCATATTTTAACTAGGTATATTATATATAATGATAAATCAATTATTTTGGTATAATATTTGAAAATGGACATTTATATAAAATGAGCCAAAATTCGGTAATTTTTGGTTCTACAAGACTTTTTTTTTGGTGGATATTTTCTAAGTCATCAAGTCACTCTAATTTCTCTTGGATTAATTATGAGAAGTTGCTTTAACGTATAAGGTCTAAATGGTCTGAGGAAGTAAACTTTTCAAAGGAAAAGAAAGAGAAGTACTTGCAATTATTAAAGATGTGATAGATCAAGGGTTGAGATAAAGCTTAGCTTAACATTACAGCAGTTGATTTCTTAAGCAACTGTGTATGATGATATTGTGAGTTCTAATATTTAATGTCAATATATATTATTGTCCATATACTACGCTACATATATAGTCTCATACCCTGTTTACTCCAAGAATTAATGTGAACTTTATTTCCCCCTCAATTCTCAGCTCAAATAATAATGTTTGCGGCAATACAAGAAGGTAAAATTATAATCTACTTTTACTCTAATATTTACCTAATCTTAAAATTCATTACCATAAAAGAAAGTCCTGAATCCCGAAAATTCCAATAGGGAAGTACGTACTCAATGTTTTCGAAGCAAAAGAATTTGGTTATTAAGTAAACTAACCAAGCTTTTGAATTATGATCATATCCCTAGCTCTTCTACTAAAGATGCTACCGACATTTAGATTTAGGTTTACTGAGATTATAATGCAAACATTAAATAGATGGACATATTAATAGCTGCGGCACTAGTGGCACTTCCCATCATTACTTCTTCTCCATGCCGTTACCAACACTTCCTCACACTCTATTTACAAAATCCACTGTCATGATTAAATGCCATCATATTGAACTTACTTATTGCCTCAACTACTTTGGTTTCTAAATTCGATGCTTTCATTTTTCTTTTTTAGTTTCTCTTTGCCAAAATTAAATAATCCAGCGGTATCTATGTTATACATTTTGCTGTGACCTTATCTTTTTTCATCTTATTAAGGAATCAATGCTTTTCTGGTGAAAATTGACTATCTATAAATTATAATGCGGTGAACATTTTTTCTGGATGAGACATAAATACATGTATATATACATATGTATATGTATAGACAGATATATATATATATATATATGCACTGCACATAATAATAACATTCATGGAAATTATGTGGGAGTAAATATGTATAACTCGAACATCCACTATGAGCCATTCAATTCTTTGAGTCATTTCAACAATGCTTCATGCAATACGTGTGGTGCCCACACGGTGTTTGCTTTTCTTATTTTTTCACTCTCTAGTATTTTGTTCTGCTTCTCTTTCTCTATTCTCTATTTAATTGGTCTTTTTTGTAATATCCCATATATAATTTTTTCCAGTTGTCCCATAGCATCTCCAACCGGCAACATGTCACGTGGGAGCCCATGATTAGTGGGACCTCCCTCTTTCATCTAAACTTTGTCCAATTATAATACTCTGCTCAAATTGGGATATTAACACATAAACTATACACTAAGTCCTTTTATTAAGCCATATATAATCAAATGTCAAATTTGGTCCCCAGTCGATTACTTTACTCTTGAAATTTATTCAGTCCAGCATTTTTCTACTCACAAGTCTTCGGGAGTCTGTTTCTTTCATGTTAGGAGTTTAGTTAATTACTTGACTATACTCATCTTGTTATATATATACATATATATATATGTCATAATTCGAAAAAGCCTAGTGGGAGCTGTGAAGCACATGGGAACACTTTCATTTGTAGTTATATACTCTCCTGAATAGTCGAGAGTTGGAACCTTGTGGAGGTTGGTAAGGCTCTTAATCAAACTTTTTGGTGCTTTTGTGGGTTGCATTTGATTTTTATTTTTTTTTTTTTTTTGGCTGAGGTGGGTTGCATTTGATTCGTTCACCGGCTCAACTCATTTCTCTTCTGACTTCTCTTTGGTTTTTGTTCTTTTTGTTACTATTTTTTATTTTGTTACGTACAAAAAGTCAACACTCTATTTATGGTTTGACCACCAACAAGCTGTTATCTTTGGTAGTCATTAGCTGGACTCAAGAGTATATGTAAGGGACGCGTCCTAGACAGGTTCCGTAAATTTGAACAATTTTGAATGAAAAAGAGGCGGCATTTATTGCTCTGCATGGCTCTCTAATTTTATCTGGTGTAGAGACAAATTTTGCTTTATAAGTATTTTATGCATGCACTTCATACCCCCCAAAAATAAAAGAATATTAATAGTATAACGAAGAAAAAGAAAGTTGACCCTGCTCTTTATTTCAAATTAGTCACGTAAAAATGGTATGGGATAGTCTGTGTTAATTACTGAACCAGGTCCAGCATGCACATGGATGACATAAGGGCCTTTCTGTCCTTTTCTTTATTTATTTTTGGTTTTGTTTGTTTTCGTTTATTTATTTAGTAGTGTTTCCGGCAAGGTGATACAATTGGCTACACTGTTCTCATGGGATGCCACTTCCAAAAGCTGACAGAAATTGAAAAGAAAAAAGAAAAAATGAGAACAATAACAAGCGTTAAAACAAGAAAAAAAGAAAGAAAGAAGACAGTGAATATGTGAAATTTAATTTGGTCACAAGAAATTTGTTTGGATGTGACATATATTAAATACCCGAATGGCAGTCACATGGGATTTCCAAAAATCCATTTTAATTTGGAAGGGGAAAAAAATTAGAACACAAAAAAGACCAACTTTTCAATGTGAAAGCGAAACAAGGAAAAAGAAAAAGCTAGTATGAGAATTGAGAATGAATGAATGAAAGAATTAATTTTAAAAGAAAAGCTTATTCAATCAGAGGCGTAATTAAGGGAATGGAAGTTTTGGTCAAAAGTATGTGGCACCAAATTATATCTTTTACACAGGAGCGATCAATAAGTTAAATGCCTTTCCTTTCATTTTAAGCAAATGACAACTATTACAACGCGGTTTTAGTTTAGAAAAGACATTGGTTGGTCGAAAAAAAAAAGAGAGCTAAAACTAAAACTGGTATCACTACTATACCAGTTTCCTTACCTTATTTGCCTGAAGAATCTGGCCCCAATTCTTAACTAAACAAAAATAAAATAAACTAAAATAAAGTAAAAGAAAACTTTAAATAAAAAGATAGTAGTCGCTGTCTGGAGAAGCTCTTTTTTCCCCGTTGGCCTTATTTAAGGCTCTCACTTACTGTGGCTCATACAAATTTATCTCGAAAAGGACAGGCCTTAAGTTTCTCCCTCAAATCTGGTAACTTTCCCATGTCCTCATTTTTTTAGCTATATAAGCTGATGTCTTATTTTGAAGTTGTATATAACAAAGTTGGTATCTTTGGTCTTGTCTCTGTGTGTGACATTTTGCAGGTTGTTAACAATGGATAAGAAAGTTTTGGTTCATTTGTTTTGTGGGCTTCTGGCTGTTTTGAGTGTTTTTGTGGTGAAAGCAGATAACCCATATAGGTATTACACATGGACTGTCACTTATGGGACTATTTCTCCACTGGGTGTTCCCCAACAGGTTTGTCACTTTGCTGTTTATCTGCTCCAGATCTAAGTTTTTGGAGTACTAAGATACCCATGCTGGACATTTTGGGTTTTTGAAGAGTGGTGTGTTTTTTGTTTATTTTTTTAGGTAATCCTTATCAATGGTCAATTTCCTGGTCCAAGTCTTGAAGTGGTGACAAATGACAACATAATCCTCAATCTCATTAACAAGCTAGACCAACCTTTTCTCTTAACCTGGTGAGTTTCTACTTCCTTTTGGTATTGTTCCAGTAGATCTGCAAAGACTTTTACTCCTTTTCTCTGTTTTTTGGGCTTGTGGATTTTGAGTCTCTACTTTTTCAAACGAAAGTTCCAAATGCTGTTCCTTATTTGTGTTCTTGTCCTTGTTATGTTTTGCTGTCATGTTATCTTAATTTGCTAATAAGAAGTTTTAGGAAGACGTTTGATGTTTTGCCTCATTTATCTATTTATGCTAAATGCTTTCTTCTAGACTCAGTTGTATGAAGAATTCTTTTTCTTTTTCCTTTTTCCATTTTCACAACTCTAAATGAGAAATGTAAGTCCAAAACCGTTCTTTTGTGGGTTCACCCCACATTTCATATGGCACTAAATTAGCATCTGTAGAGTAGAGACCACTTGGTTCAGGATGAGGTTTTGTGGTTTTTCTTTGTTTAATATAGTATCTCAATTTTGGTTTGCGCAAGCAGAAAGTGTACTGAATCTTCCTCTTTTTCCTTATTTTTTTTTTGGGTTCTGGTTTTAGGAATGGGATTAAACAGAGGAAGAACTCATGGCAAGATGGAGTTTTGGGAACCAACTGCCCCATTCCCCCAAACACAAACTATACCTATAAGTTTCAAGCTAAAGATCAAATAGGTACATTCACATATTTCCCATCAACTCAGTTTCACAAAGCTGCTGGAGGGTTTGGAGCATTCAACATTTATAAGAGACCTCAGATTCCGCTCCCCTATCCGAACCCAGATGGAGATTTCACTTTGCTTATTGGTGATTGGTACAAGGCGAACCACAAGGTGTGAAGCATTTCAATTGTCTAGATTCAATTATAATTTAGATAGCAATGTTTAGTTGTATAATCACAATTATATCATTGCGCTTTTATAATGAATATTTGCAGGCATTACAAGCATCTTTGGACTCGGGAAAAACTCTTCCCTTTCCTGATGGTATCCTCATTAATGGCCAGCTTACAACCACCTTCACCGGTGATCAAGGTAATTATTGATACTTTGTGTGAAAAAATCCAATTTTATATGTTGCTCAAAAGAAGAAAAGAAATGAAGTTCATCATTGTCTGTCTTTTGTTATTTCTTTCAGGCAAAACATACAGATTCAGGATCTCAAATGTAGGCTTGTCTACCTCCTTCAACTTTAGGATTCAGGGACACAAACTGAAGTTAGTTGAGGTCGAAGGATCGCATACTATTCAGAATGAATACGACTCTCTTGATGTACATGTTGGCCAATCAATAGCTGTCTTAGTAACCTTAAACCAGGTTCCAAAGGATTACTACATTGTTGCTTCCACTAGATTTACCAAGAAGGTTCTTACATCTACTGCAGTGCTGCATTACTCGAACTCTCATACTCCAGTTTCTGGACCCTTGCCTGCTGGTCCTACTTACCAAATTCGCTGGTCTATTTTGCAAGCCAGAACCTTCAGGTACACTTATCAATAAGACATAAACCAAATGAGCCCATAATTCTTGAAACTGTCTGATTAACATTATCCAAAAAGTCAGTTTTCTGAAATTTTGTGTTTTTCATGAAGGTGGAATTTGACAGCAAATGCTGCCAGGCCAAATCCCCAGGGATCATACCATTATGGAAAGGTACCGATAAAAAAGAGAATCGTATTGGAGAACTCAGCACCATTGGTTAACGGAAAGCAGCGCTATGCAGTCAACAGGGTGTCCTATGTCAACCCTGACACCCCTCTAAAGCTTGCTGATCACTTCAACATCCCAGGAGTGTTCAGTGTAGATTCAATCCAAATACTGCCCTCTGAAGGTGCTGCTTCTGTAGCTTCTTCTGTCATCCCAAACTCGCTCCACGATTTCATCGAAGTTGTTTTCCAGAACAATGAAAACACCATCCAGTCTTGGCATCTTGATGGTTATGATTTCTGGGTTGTTGGGTAAGCAACCAGCCAAATACACATTCTCTTTAAGTTTTGCAACTTCTTGTAAGAATGGTAGGTGTTGATCATTATTCTTTGGATAAACACAGTTATGGCTCAGGACAGTGGACAGAAGCAAGGAGAAGAACCTACAACCTAGTAGATGCTCTGACAAGACATACAGCTCAAGTACCTAATATAACTTCATATTCTTCATTTCACTTATCTATTTATTTTTTATTTTGGGCTTTGCTAATTTTGGTTTTATTTTCCAAAAGGTGTATCCAAACTCTTGGACCTCAATACTTGTATCACTGGACAACCAAGGCATGTGGAACTTGAGGTCCGCTATATGGGAAAGACAGTATTTGGGGCAGCAACTCTATCTAAGGGTCTGGACCCCAGTCCACAGCCTTGCCAATGAATATGACATTCCCAACAATGTTCTACTTTGTGGCAAAGCTGTAGGGAGACACCTTTGATTTGGACACTCTTTGATTTTTAAGTCTGTTTTTCTAAGTCATGAGAGTTTGACTGTGAAGAGTGGATAGAAATGTGGAAAGAAAAGAGAGAGAGAGAGAGAGAGAGAGAGAGAGAGAGAGAGAGAGAGAGAGAGAGAGAGAGGAAAAAAAAAAGTATATTCCTTTTTAGAATTTTGGTTTCTTTATTATTTTGTATACCTCCAAAGGGTTTAGATGAAGTTAATATTTTATTGACAATTCCTACTGGTTTTTATAATGATTGCTGTACATACTTAACGTACCAATGCGCCTGAAGAGGAGTATACAGCCAATTAACTTTGAGGCATTGGTCCGAGAAAGATTTGTTTATGACTCTTGGCTAGAAAAAAAATTTGGATTTTAAAAGGTGTTGAACTTTAGTCTTAAACCAGATTTTACATGCATGGTTGAGTCTGGTGCTTCTGAGCCCAGATGGGAAGAGTGTGGGCTCTTTCTAGCGTCAAAGTTCCAAGGGCTTCTTACAGAATTCCAGGCCCAAATTACCAAAAATTGAAAAATTTCGTTGACTTTTTGAAAAATCTCATTTAAAAAATGTCATTTTTAAAAGCTTTATTAAAAATTAGTTACTTTTAAAATATATTTAGAAAAATATAATTTTTTTTCAAAATTGGTATTTTTTAACGGTATTCTAGTTAATCTAGTTACTTGAAGTAACGATTAAGTTATCACCTATAATTCGATTAGTTATCTTAAATATCTCATTAATTAATAAAAAATATTTTTTTAAGTATTTTTAAATTGATATTTTTATAATTAAATTTAGGATTTTTTAAAACAATTTCAAATTTCTAGATTTCAGTTTTTTTTTTTTAAAAAATTACCATAAAAACCAAATTTCCTCAAGTTCAAACTAAAGAATTTGGAGGCCTAGGCTGGTAGGATCCTCGTAACCCTCAACCACATGTTTGGGTTTGTCTTGTTCCTCTTTTCTCTTGAGAAATTGATACTGAGTAGCCATTATTGTACCTTATATTTCACAAATTCCCTTTTTTATAATCCATTTCAAAGAACACATTTTTTGGTATATATTTCATTATAAAATATGACATATATTTATAATGCGAATTTCTACTTATGGTTTATGTGCAATATAGATTTTATCTGTCATGTACATGTTAAAATGTATACCATAATACATTTCATGTATAAATTACTTGTAGTATACATTTTTCCAAAAAAAAAAAATAAGTATTTGTGAAATAAAAACAAAAAACGGTATCATAAAAATATGTATAAGAAAACAGGTATTTATGTAACTTTCGCTCAATGCAAAGGGAAATGGACGAAACATAACCATTTGAGGTAAAATGATATTCAATATGATTTTTTTTTTTAGGAGTATCATTTCATTTATGATTGGAAGTACTCATTCTAGTTATAATCCGGCTTGACTAATAGTCAATTATTCAATCTAGTTATAGATAACCCAATTATAAATAAAGTGGCCATTTTAAGAAAATCATCTTGAAAAATGATATTAAAAATATCGTATGGTTCCAAATTGGTCCTCATCCTATCCAAATCCCCAATGCAAAAGCTTTTTTCGTTCCTCAAAAGAAACGAACATTATCAGTTAGTACCCTTCAAGAAGTTCAACGAAAATGTGGCAGTACACAAACGTATCCGCATCTACGACAGTGAGTACCAATTTTGTTTGGAATTGAGATTAATGATAGAAAAATCACGAAGCAGTACTAAGCCTTGCCTGTACTTAAAATATACCTTTTATATAAATACAATGTTAATCTAAAATTATTAAAAAAAAAAAAAGAAAGAAACGAAAAGCAATCGAAACCGAAATCGAAAAAAAAGAAGAACAGAGTGTGAAAAATTGGAGGGTACGTACCACGTACCAGTCTTGCGTGTCAGTGAGATTACCAACAGAGAAAGCCATGTTGATTTGAGAGTACTACTGTTATTAGTTTCTTGGCGCAGATTTAGAGTGTTGTGAATGTTAGTTAATAGTTAATACATGAGTCTGAAAGAGCATTAAGTTTTTCTTAATTGGTCCACATGGCACGTGATCAGAATTTAATATCACGTGAGATTTTGTTGGATTGATTTACACATAGCATGTGATATATATGACTTGTGCCACCAGACATGGCACCAACAAATTACGACGAATCATATATTAAAAAAAAAAAAAAAAACCAATTATGAGTTTGGAAAAAAAAAAAAAAAAAGCAACCAAAAGCTCGTGTTCCCTATGAGATCTATTCTTGGGATGCATTGTAAAAAGCTAGACCAGTCGTTGACTTGCCCATGAATGTAGCTTCTACTAGTTGACTTTAGGAATACTATAATGATAATGGGTGTACAGCCTTGTCCTTTTAGTTATACGTACTTATAGAGGTGCAATGAATATGCTCTTTTATCAAATCTATAAGACTAAGTATATTATATGCTAAACTCAGTATCAGTTCAACTGAATTCACTTGAGTGAAAAATATATAGCAAGAAATACGTAAAATGAAATAGAAGACGATAACTCAAACTTAAACCCATATATCGATAACAAAATGATAAAAAGGCGTAAAGGGTAGAATTACAAGACACAAACATTATTCAAAGGCCAATTGACACATTTTCCTGATTTTTGTGATTTTAACCTCATATTGACTACACAAAAAAGGATGCACTGAGTTCTAAAATTTGTTTGAAAACTTTTCAAGTATATAAAAACATAAATCACAATTTTCAAATTTTTAGAGCTCAATTGTAATACCTCAAGTTCCACATCGGGTATGTTATGGGAAGATTATGGGTATTTAAGTGGTGGTCCATGAGTTCAAAAGTACATTCAAGTTAGCATTTTTGGGTGAGACCTAATGGTATTATATCTAGTATCAGAGCCGATCCAATCCATACCTGTGTGGGGCTTGAAAGGTTACCACGGGCCGGAATTAGGAGAGATTGTAATATCCCAAGTCTCATATCAGGTATATTTTAGGAAGATCATGAGTATTTAAATGGTGGTCCATGAGTCTAAAAGTATCTTCAAACTAGCACTTTTAGGTGAGACCCAATAGTGTTACACCAATATTTAAAGTAAACAAAAAATCAACTCAAACACGAATTAATAATATCAAACATATAAATTATCAAGTACCGTAACTATTTTTACGAGATTTGCATATGTCCATCTCTAGGTGAGCTTCATTAACCATTTCACATGCCGAGTGAATTCTTTTAAAAACTAATCCAAACCTTTACAATAAACTTCACTCAAACTTTATTATACCTAAACTCGGATTACTTTGATTTCGATGCTAACCTCGTCTAACTTGAATTTTTTACTCTGGGATCAATTTCATCTACACGCATGATGTTTAATTTTTGGTGGTAACCTCACCAATATACTTAGACTTCTATGACAACCTTATTAATGCACGGTTGTTAACTAGACTCTAATACCAACCCGACCTCACCTGAATTGTATTTCAAAGAAATAGTGTTAATTTATTCAAGAACTCTCCTCTAAACATGATTTGATACAATATACAATTTAAGAGCTAAGGAGAAATGAAACAAAGACAAGAATATAATCAAAATTTGGCTTTACTCTGCAAAAATGTTTTCATTCGAAGACTTCACACGAAGTTTGTCTTAGAAGATGTTCGAATACTTAATATGCCTTGAATGGTTCGTCAAAAAGTTTGTAGAAATCTCAAATGAGCTTTTACTTATAGCTTTCCTCAAATATTAGCGACTATAAAAGATTTTGCATAAGGTACGAATATCAAAAAGTATAGGTCTAATCGTCTGCCAACTAGCCATTGTGAATCCAATGGTAAACATTTTTTACCATTACAATTTTTTGCACATAAGGTTTAGTCCGGATATCGTTTAGATTTAGAAGAGATATCCATCACAAAGCCAGAGCTAGTCTGCCCCTCAGCACGAAGTTTTGGTAGGATTTTCAAGCTTTTGTGTTCTGGCTTCCAAAATTATTTTAAACACTTTGAAAATTTGGGAAATCATTTTTGAGCTAATAGTTGATATTTGAAGTTTGATTTGGTTTCTAAAAGTATTCTCAGAAAAGTTTGCATGTTGAAACCAAAACAAACCAATGTTTGAAAATAATTTTGGTTAGAAATGTGATTTTATGAAAATTGAGCCTTACGATGATCAAAATCATGTCATGCATCAAATGTAAATATAAGATAATTAAATTGAAAATTAGATGTACTCCATCTAATATCTTGATTCTTTATTTTAGTGATTTTTAAGCTTGATAGTGATTTATGCCAAAGTAGGTACTTTAGTCTTGATCAAACTTTTTCACTTGATATTTTCAAGTAAATTCTTAGTACATAATCAAATAGTTATTATCTTCAAAATATCAAAATATGATTATATGAAGATTGAAATCTTAATAGGCCAGTAATAAGTCACCATCGATAACAATTGATAGGGGCGAATTATACCATATATTAATCAAAGGCCAATTAATTTTCGGTCAAATCACATCGTTTCAAATGTCGAGAGGATAGCTTTTAATTTTCCACGAATTAAGTTTATCCATTTCAAGGGTCAATAATATGTAATTTTATATTTTGGTAATAAGGATTCCATTTTTAAAAGTTCTCGTAAGCCTTAGTGGTCATCATGATATGAGGATTAACTAAACGGAATTAAGTTTTTACAGTTTTATTTTCCATTTTCTCAGTATTCTACAGAATCAACGAGTTTTTAATGCTTTATCTTCTAGGTATTTTGTGAGCGAATCAACAGATTAATAGATGCTCTAATTCTGTATTCTTGGATGCTTAAGGGTTTATGATTGGTGTGATTTGACTATATAACAAGTCTTTCTCATTCATGAACATCACAAAAATATAGAGAAGAAAAAGAAATTAAATGAATTAGGATATAATGGTCATCATGGAGTGGAGTATTTGAATAAAATTAAGTTTATATTCTCTCAGTGTTACAAAGAATCAATGAATGTTTTTTTATGCTTATCTTCTCGTACTCGTAAGTGAATCAACATGTTAGTAAATATCCTATTTTTACGCCACAGTCATTGTGACTATAGGCGTGTGGCCTCTAACTTCATTGGCCAATATCGACCATCGATAGGAATTCCTTTTCCAGGAATTCTTGTTACGTGTATTCTAGCTCCTGCAATATTGAACTATGCTCATTTGTCTTTTTTGTTTTAGTAATTAATCAAATATTACCATGTCAGTTTTTCTTTAATTTGTCTACACTCAATTAATCATAATTGAAATAACTTTCCATAATATCGAATATATTCAGGTTCATTAAATCAAATCAATAATGGGAAAACTATTAATCTTATTCTAGAAACTAATATATTCTAAAAATTAATTGCTTAGCATTCACACTTGTCAATTTTATCTAGAAGTTACCAAAAGCTAAAATAAGCCACTTTTATTCACTGTGCTACATGCTTAGGCTCAGTAATTGGGCTAGGCATGTGTCACCTCTTAGTAGTCTAATTTAGTTTTCTAATTTAACTTAATCAAATTGATATAATCCAATAAACATTGTAACCATTGAAATAAATTAGCATGAGGATCTTACAGGATATATACAACTGGCTCCAAATAATTAACAGACTTGTTAGTTATTTAATTTCATATTCATTCTACTAAAGTACTAAAATTATACTCCAATCGTCCATGACTACTGTTTGGAGTAATGTCTCATATCACAATGATTCTTTGTTAATTACCATTTTGTATAATATCATAAAAATATAACTATATATTTTTTTTATTCTTACTGATTTTTCTAATAATCATCAGTCAACATCTTACTAATTAAATTAATATTAATATGCTTAGGCCTGAGAGTTATGATCTAGTATTGAAATCTACTAAAAGATGTTATTTTACCAAATTCTATATTATTAACTACAATCATATAATTCAACAAATATATTTTACCAAACAGCAGAGAATAATGATCTCGATTGATCTCATTTATTTGTAACTCAGATAAAGCCATATTTGAGAAAATATAATTATAGCCAACTCAAGATTAAAAGTAAAACTAATCACTGCATATGAAATTCTTTTCTATTGACATTGTCAAATTAATTACATTTATTATTCAATTCGGTGTACGTCTTATTAAACAAACTAACTTTAGTAAACCAAGACATGTCAAACTTTTCTAAAGTCTTTTATATCATAAATAAAGTATCCAATCTTATTTGTATTACTACAAACCATAATTAATTAATTATAACTAATTACAAAGATATATTTTTATACAATTAAATAGATTTTTCTTCAAATAACATTATGCACAATTAATTACTAAATATTACTTGATTTTATTAATATAAAATTATTAACACAAAAGTCAACTGCTTTTACTAGCTTGTTCTACTAATTCCAATAATATTTAAAGGATAATACTAAGTGTACCAAAATTTGTATCAAATTTTTAATACCAACACATATAGCATTTAAGTTAGCACTATTAAATTGGTGTATTAAAACTTACTACAAATATATTAATCATATTCACCAATAAAATATTGTCAACTTACATGCCACATGTGTCGATATTAAAAATTTGATAAAAGTTTTAGTGCACATATCATTATCCATATTTAAACTATATCCAATGCAAAAATCGGCCAATACTATATTGAACGTAAAAAAAAAAAAGGTATTGACAAGTTCTATTTGACACAAAAAAGGTGTTGGCAAGTTTTATATGACGCATTGTTTCATTTTATGCTTCGATAGGTTAATGTTGTCCAGGGCTTTGTTTTCTTTCAATTTCAACTTTAGAAATCATCAAATGCAAAACCATTTCATAAAATTTGAAATGAGGCAATATTGTAATGGTTAAGAATTGAAAGTAGTATATATAAAACATTAATCAAACACCAAAATTACCGTAGGCAAACTTTGACACCATTATATTGCGTATGTCAAATTTGGCACAAAAATTAGCATTGAGCTTGATAAGTGTTTTATGCTACTGTGTCAAACATTAATATTATATAAAAATTTTCAAAAACAAAATTCTCAATCTAAAAATTCGAGATTACTATTGTCTTTTACAGGTTCTTTATATCTCTCCATAGCTTCAACAGCCTATAACATAATAATATCTTGTATACCATCCGTCATACCATATAATAAATTTTGATGGAAAGCCGACTAAGAATCAGGGAAACTGATCATCAAGATTGCGAGAAATCTAAGCTAAATATCAAAGCTTAATTATTCAACTCTCCTAAAATAAAAGCTTATTCTCAATCCCTAAGTTGTATTACGAGGATTGGAAATTTAAATTAATTTATATACATATTAAAAGATTGTAAGCTCAATAAATAGGCAATTAATAACCGATCCGTTATCGGCTGCTACACTTTCGCTTTCTTTAGATCTTTCTTTCCTTCTCGCCACCACCGACAATCTCCCAACTCCATCAAAGTCCTCACTCTAGTACTACGTACAATCTTACTATATGAAACAACATTAAAGTATAATATAACCTACTACGTTAATTTGCATGCTTTTATTTTTTTTTCTCTTATTTTATTTCCTTAATAAAAGAAAGAAAAGGAGTCATCCAGAGGGGATCATATACACGAAATACAAGTAGTACTGTAGTCAAATGGGGCAACATGGGGGCGTTTATGTTTTTTATTTGATAATATTATGTATGTTACAATTTATTTCAGCTAAATTAAAGTAGGAGGCAGAGTGAGTTTATGAAGAATTAAATGACTAGCATCTAGTTTTAGCATGAAGTGCGCCGTAAATGAGCTTTTGTGTTCCTCGGTTTTAGTAAATATGTCTGTCATATTCATGTTGTCACCGCCAGTACTCATGACTCATGAGCTAGTTAATCTTTGAATATATATCATGGGTGCTTCCTATGCTATACGTCCTTTTATATATATAAGGCTTTGGTGCTCGTACTCATGACTCAACCATTGCCACTTTTCCTTCATACATACTAGCTACTTCTATACTCTATATTCTCCTCTTAAGTAATTGCTTGTTCCTTGGGGAGAATTCAAATTTCAGGTATGATCCTTGCTTATTGAATACATATACATACATATATATACTCGTATATATATATATATATATATGAGTACCAATTCATTAGGTTTTTTTTTTTTAAATCTATGTATAAGTATTAATTTAGCTAATGAAAATTTATCATATATATTTTTTATAGTAAAAAATAAGAAAGAAATAACATTAATAATGTACGTTTTTTTATGTATTTCATTATAGTTGTTAGATCACCATTAGATAATGATCTAACGGCTAAAAAAAATACCTACACATAAGTAAAAAAAAATACCTATAACATTGACAACTTATATATATATATCTCATTATTTTTTTTCCCTTTATAAGTTATTATTCTAGTTTTCTAAAAGCTTTTTTACTTGTGGGAATTTTTTTTTCAAAAAAAAAAAAAACTTTTGTAACTCTTATTCATCCTGGAAAGTCACAAATGAATTGATTAATAACAGCACCAACTGGCAACTATAGAAAAAAAACTTTATGCGTCTTGTTGTGAATAAAATTCTATATGGTTACGTACCAATATATGTATGATTCAAATAATATTAATTTCCGGTCCTAATTTTTATTTTCAGTTTAGTTCAAATTTTGACACTGGTGTTGGTCATATTTACTCCTGATATAATTATAACTAAGGTGAATACGAAAATTAAGATATATCATGGCAAATATCATTTAATACCAAAGTAAGAAGATTGAGATATATTCATATATACTTTAGTATATTCTGATAATGATGTACGTGCTAAAAGATCTGTTCGTTTATTTTATTTGATAAACAAAAGACCTGTTTGTTTGTACAGATACTTGGATTTCTTCTGAAGAAATAATACATACAAGTCAAAATGAGAGTTGCCACTTTCATGCACTTTTTTTCGGTAGCAATATTGGCTTGCTTGAGTGCTTTCTACGCCAATGCAGAAGATCCGTACAGATATTACACGTGGGAAGTCACCTACGGCAAAGCCCCTTCCCTTGGAAATCAGCAGGTTGGCTATATAGCTAAAGCTAATTTTGATTAAGCCTTTATTAATTTACATTTTCTATTGATACTTTAAAAAAATAAGTAACATGTTCTCCTCTACAAAATTTTTACAGGTAATCCTTATTAATGGACAATTTCCAGGCCCAACAGTTGATTGTGTGACCAATGACAACATCATTATAAATGTCATTAACAAGCTGGATGAACCTTTCCTACTCACATGGTAATTACTAATTACCCCTTAATTTTTTCTTTCAGTTTTTTAAAAAAGAAATAATAATAATAATAATAATAATAATAAATTTTTCACCCTCCTTAAGAAATGGAGTAACATTTTTTCTTTTTCAATTTGGGGTGGAAAATCAGGAATGGAATTAAACAGAGAAAGACCACATGGCAAGATGGAGTTCTAGGAACAAACTGTCCAATCCCACCAAACTCAAATTGGACATACAAATTTCAAGCAAAAGATCAGATTGGGACCTACTTCTACTTCCCTTCAACTAAAATGCACAGAGCTTCAGGGGGTTTTGGAGGTTTCAACGTTGCACATAGGTCTGTAATACCAGTCCCATATCCAATGCCTGCTGAAGAATACACCTTGCTCATTGGTGATTGGTACAAAGCTGGACACAAGGTTAGTATATATATATATATAGAGCGACGTTATTGTGTGCCACTGGTGGCCAGTACCACACTATAACAGAATTATGGAATTTATCTCATAATTTTTGTATGGGTCTTATAATTCAATTAGATGCAGTGTCTAGTACCATTGGTGTATTTTAGTATTTTTTATTTATATATATAAACACATTTTTTACATTTATTAATGTTTCACTTTATTTTTGCTTTTATCAATGTTTCACTTCCTTTTTTTTTTTTTTTCTTTATTGGGCACTAACAAATATTTTAATAGGTTCACATAATCACATGTGTGAATTGTTGCATGTAGGCATTAGCTCAGAGATTGGATTCAGGCTATTCTCTTCCTCCTCCTGATGCCATTCTCATTAATGGGCTTCCTCGCGATGCCGTCTTCACCGGAGAGAGAGGTTTGTCCCCGGCCCGTA
>JXTB01000651.1:177885-192400 GCA_002914805.1 Parasponia andersonii
AAAAAAAAAAAAAAAAATACCATCATTATTACTTGCATTACGTTTGCACCTTCCTTTGTATTATCTACTGATCCTGATTTTACGAAAATTAATAAGCAAAAAATATCGAAGCAAACCAATGTACGTATGAATAAGCAAAACAATGCAGAAAATCGAGACCACGAAAATTAAAAATCAAAATTGATCAAAGCTCGTGTAAGGCCTGTAGGTGTAGGCTGCGTGAACTGCGTGTTAGCTGTTAAATAAGTTGCCAAGCATTATTATAAGTAGATTTGATGGACATAAATTATAAATTACCACTTCCGAGTAGTTATAAATGTGTATATTATATTATTACAATCAGGGCTATACTTTATTAATTAATCATTGAATATGAAGATAAAAACTCTTGCTTGCTACATGTAGTCATTGAGGAAGCAGAAAAATATTGTCATACATATTTGTAATTCATTTCTTATATTTGTGGGAAGAATGGAAAGATATATCCACTTGCATGAATGGTCCGCCAATCATAATCGATGCCCGTACTATATACATTTGTTTAGCAAAAATAAAATAATTTAATATTAGTGCGCAAGTTCATTTGATAGAACTCTTAAAAATAAGTTCAAACAAAAAAACAAATGATCATCATAAAAACATATATCTGGATACTCCTACGTAACGATGCACCAATTTTCTTAAACATGCATGGACCTTATTAGTTATTGGGAGGGAGTAGAAGATTACTCATAAGTCTAAGTCGATATTTAGCGGCTATAATTTCACCTTTTCGTCTTTTTTTTTAATAAATTTTTTAAAGTTAATTAATTAAGAAAGCGGCATTTTAATCTTCCAACTCTATTATCCACTCCTCTCGTGTAAAAAGATGTGGGGCTATTTTACTAATTTTCATAGAAAGGATGGTAATTTGCAGAGAGAGAGAGAAAGACACAAAAGTTTATAAAGCTGGTGGCGGAAGGAATCCTCTGACCAACTGTGTGTAAGAATCAAAATGCTGTTTAAGGAAACTACTCTTTCCCAAAAACCAAAGCCTCTTGTTTTTCTTTCTCGTAATAAAACAACACCAATCCAAACCAACTCATCATCGAATATTTATACACCATCCACCACCACCACCACCACCACCACCACTTCTTTTCTTCCTATGTGTTCATATTATATTTGAGTTTAATTAAAAAGAGACCGAAAGCTAATTAACTTGAATCAATATTACAAAGATGCCATAATTAATCTCTCTTCCCTCCTTTTTGATCAGTAATATACCCTTTTACTTATTTTGGTTCAGAGAATAAACGTAAAAAGGAACTATATTCATCTTAATCTATTCATAATTTCCTTTTCAATACCTAGCTATAAAAGACTGAAACCACAAAAGCCAGTGCTCTCTTATACTTTTTATATTTTATGTGATATAGCCGAAATATGCAACATAAAGAGTCACTAAAAATTAAGTCAGAAACGCTCAACATTTTTCGAATTTCATCATTAATTAATTTCTTAATCCTTGGGGTACACCACCATAACCTAATCAAACACACCTCAAAACCACACTGAATATTGAAAAAAAAAAAAAAAAGTCACAACCCATGAAAGACTAACAGATAAGTTAATAATAATACACAATAACCTAATTTCAGAAATATTATCAAGACCACAAAAATAAAAGAAGAAAGTAATTTAAGGTTTTTAAGGGTATGCACCATTTGTTCTTGTAGTGGGAAGATCAGACCATGAAAATGCCGGATTACTATTCCAGAAACCCAATTGGTCACCTCCTCCAGCTGCAACCGGGGCTGATTCCAAAAACGACGACGCAGTAGTAGAATTAGATGACAATGAAGGAGAACCCACATGAGTATTAAGAGCTACAGAACCTGAGTTATGATCGTTATAGTAATTAGCTGATGCTGCTGCTGATGATGATCTTAGCCTCTGATACAGTTCTTGAATTTCACTACTAGTACCACTATTGTTCTGATGAGCTTGATCATGACCAAGACTAGTACTACTGATCAAACCGTTCATTTGTTGGTAATGTGGATTTTGGTTTATTTGGTTGTTCCTCCAAAATGAGCTGCACAGACCAAGCGACGGAACTTGGCACAGTGGATCCATGCCAAGGCTCCGAGCATTTAATACTACTGTACCTGAGTCAGTACTAGTGCTAGTACTATTAGTCATCATGTGAGATCCAATCATACCAGCACTAGTGCCCGCCGCCTCCTCCTTCACGCCGCAAAGCGGATTAGGGTTAGGGTTTTGAGCTGATCTTAGTAAGGCCAAGAGATGGGAATTCTGCGGCGAACCCCAGAGAATCGGGCTTGGCGAGAGCTGATCATGGTCGAATTCGCTGCCGCCGAATCCTGACCGTCCGATCTCGGAAGCCACCACCATCTTCATCTTCCCGGCGGCGGTGTTGGCTGTCTTTCCGGCCACAACGGAGGAAGACACTGGAGAATTACTCTTGTTCTTTCGGCATCCGCCGCCGATGGGGACGTTCCTTAGAGCTCCTCCTTTGGTCCAGTACCGGCGGCAAGTCTTGCAGAAGTGGCGGGGCTGAGTGAGGTTGTAGTTGTTGTAGTAACAGAACTTTGTGTTGGAGGAATCGCACCGCGGACACCTCAAGTTCTCCTGGTGGTTGTTGTTCGACGAATTCGAAGTCGTGGTTGCGGCGGCAGAGGTAGTAGAAGTAGTACTAGTAGTACTCGTTGTGGTTGAAGAAGGTGAAGGAGAAGGAGGTAGTAAAGTCGAGGCTTCTAAAACTCCTCCGTTGATAGAGATTTTCCTCTCTCCACCTATGAGGCCTGCACTTCCTAACAGTTCTTGGATCATTTTTGATCTGATATCCTTTCAAGATCTATAACAATCCAAAAAAAATTAAAAATAAAAGTAAAGATAACAAGATCAAAAGCAGAGAGAAGAGGGTAAGTGATCTTTTTTAGTTAGTGGGATGGGAAAAGCTAATTAAAGAAAGTAGGTTTTGTTGTGTATTTAGCGAATCTGTGATCTTTGAGAGAGACTGAGAGGGATATTATAGAGAGAGAGGGATTTAGTTGGGAATATTTACATGGCTTGCCTTTCAGGGAGAGAAAGAAAGAGAGCTTCTTTTTAGCTTGTAGGAGTATGTAGCTCTTTTCTTAGCCAAATCTTTTGTGGATATAAAAGACTAGAGGCCAGCGTTGGGGGTACTTAGGGGGGGGGGGGGGGGGGCCTTAATATATAGGTATATCCAATGTGAATATAAAGCAACTACTTTTGTCCATGGAAAAATAAATTAACATATTACTAGATAAAACAAGTTGGTCTTTTTGTATTGTTATTAATTACATATATATATATATATATGTATATAGGTCTGTAATTTGGTCGTAACTTGTAACTGGGTTTTGGCGGGACGTAAATGATCATTACTCTTTCTCCAAATTGCTCAGTCTTACCCTTCTCATCGTTTAACTTTGCTCTTTTTATATATGAAAGCACTAATTTGACAGGATAGTACTGCATTATTGTCCTAATGATTCCAAGAACAGTACTAGTACTCACAGAAAACATTAATAAAATTGTATGATTAAAGCCTCATTTTATTTTTTTTTTTCTTTTTGCGATTCGCCATGTGATGTCTTGCCAGGCCAATTTCATCACCCATTAATTTTAAGTAAAATGGAAAAAAAATGTTTTTTTTTATATAACTATAACTAGCGACATGTACATATGTAATATACAACTAGCGATATATGCGTATAAATACGATCCTAAATTTTGTACGGATAATTAAGTAATTTTACTTCAAAGATATTTTGATAATTCTACTTTTCGGATTAATTAAACACAAATTTGAAAATATTTTAGACTAAATTATTAGTGTTAAATCTAGATAAAATAAAATCTAGATACATTTCGGACAAAAGTAAAAAAGGAACTACAAACCGATAACAAAAATATAATTAAAGAGAGATTAAAGTGAAAGAATCTTTTTAAAATTTGTGGCCAAAGTGAAATTTCAAAAAAAAATTTCGGTTAAACTAGAGACTGACACATGTCCCACTACTTACAGTTTAAGAAATTGCCTATTAATCTCCCATATTTTTCTTCTTTTTCCCCAAATGTCCCTCGCCAAAAAACGAAAATCCCAACCTCTACTACTGTATACCTGCGAGCTCACTGCCAATCCAGCTGCCTAATGCACCTGACCCCATGACCAAGAAGTGCCGATGAAGCCACGTTGGGTGCAGTCGCTGTGAACTACCGCGTCTCACCGGAACTACGACCGTCCGAAGTTTCTACCACCGCACCGAAAAATCACCTACCGTTTCTCCCTTCGACGTCTGATCAACTCGCTGTCATCGCCGTTGAACTCGTCTCAATGCCAACTTTCATTTTTGACCATCGACGACTTCTAACTCGGCTCAAGTGAGAAGTTGGTTACTGTAGTATTTTTATAATATTAAATTTTTATAGTATTTTTCTAATTATTTCGGAATTGAGTTATTTTGTCCAGAAAAATTATACCATGTGAAAGAGGAGATCAAAACGTGAAATCTCATGATTTTGAAGTGTTGAAACGGAGTTTGGAAGTGCGTTAATTATCGATATGAAAAATAAGCAATTTTCTAATTATTTTCAAAAGGTGGCATGTTTATAACTTTTAGATTTTTGAGCCCATTTATTGCTCGGGACCTCAAAACTGAGTTCTGAATTCAAATTTGGACTCAGTGAGGTTGGGACATGAATTTTAATATAAAATATCACTATTTTTTGAAGTGGTATGGAATTGAGAAAATAGCTTGTGCATTATACCATTTTGAGTGCCACGAGCCATTTCCGCATTAGAACTTGTTTTTAACAAACTTTATATCCAACCCAATATTTTTAGGTGTTTAGAATTCAGTAGTGATCTTCGTTTCTCAATCTAAGGCTTTATTTGGAAATTCACTTTTTCAAGTAAACGTGTTGGGATTTGAAAATGTCCATCTGAATAACCAATTGATCAACAAAGGACTTTTCTAGTATCATCAACTCAGCATAATTACTATTTCTAAGTAGGAGATTTAATTTCCTTATTTTCTATTATTTTTCATTAAAGTTGGAATTTATTGTGAAAAGTGAATTTCATGATTTTATTTAATTAAATTATTTGAATAATTATTTAAATAAACTATGAATTTGTGATACATTGTGGACTGCTCTAAATATTTTACATATGATTTTATACAAGTTTTAATCTTGGGATTTGATTAAACTATAGGAATTGTACTTTTGGACTTTTAAGTACAAAATGGATTTCTGTTTAAAAATCAGAGCACGTCTAGAATGTTTAACTACTGCATGGTTGTTTGAGACTCTACATATTGCGCATTTTATATGATCATGTATGAAACTCATCTTAGGCATCACGATGTTGTAGTAGGCAGACTAGTGTACCCGCTTTCGGAAAGAGTCCGTAAACCCCTGTGAGGTATATTTTCTGACTATTTCTACTCGTTAGGTATAGACATTTGGTGTCCTTCCGACTCGGCAGGATTAGACATATAGGCGTTCCTCTGGTTTCCAGAGATAGATGTCAAGCAGGGAGCACTCAATACATATAATATAAGTTGCTCTAGTCATAATGAGATGGTAAGAACTCATATAAGGTGTTGATTGATGTGATGTGTATTATGCTTGTTTTATCATGATTTTCTATATGTTTTGACCTGGATATCTGATTTGGTTTTTAGCATGATTTTTTACTTATGTTTTGAACACTTAATATTTATAAAAATGTTTTCCTGTACTACTACCATGCAAATGTTTTGAGAATTATAAAAAGACCTTCCAAAAAAGGGTAATTGGGTAATTTATTGGCATTTTATGCTTACCGCTTTCATTTCTCCACATATGGTGTCTAGTATGACATTGACGACTAACAAGCGGATTAAGAGATAATCTTTCACTTGTAGTTCGTGAATTGGTAATGCTAAGAGTGTGAATTTAAGACTTGCGTCTAAGTCTTTTTAAATAATAGATTATGCTACTTTGAATATGTCTCTAAACTATATATATCATACTAGCTTGATGTTGAGGTGTGAATGATGACACTCGATTAACTATTTGAATTAGTTTTTCTAATAATTATTCAGTTTATGTTTATTGGTGATTATGAACTATGGGATATAGTTTCACTACTTAGAATTCCAAATATTTTTATTATTTTTGTTGTTTTAAAAATTCGAAACCCTTTAAACATTTTCTTTATAAATTAAGAAATTTTTAATTCTAGCAAAATTCATCTTCTATCGCTGATTTGGGGTTTGGTTCGTGACTTATGTAATATATGATTAAGAAACTGATTTGACAAATAATTCAATCACATAATTATTCGATATTTAGGAAACATTTTACGCACTAGTAACAATTTAAAACCACGGGTCACAATTAATAAGTTCCTTCAACAAGGAGAAAGAAAAAACAAAAAACGAGACGATCGAATTAACCAAAATCTTCAATAATTGGTCGATTTCTGATAACTTCCCAATAAAGTGTGCGAATCAAAGTGCACTAATATTTGAACATTAATAATATAATTTGACAATATGTTTGTTAAGCATTAGACTTATATATATATATATATATATATATATATATATATAATAATAATCTGCTGGAAGTGGGGAGTGCAGCAAGAATATATAGAATGATAGTAGCAATCAAGTTTTCTAAAAGAATAATCTTTGTTGTGTGTGTCCTTTTTTCGCTTGCTGAAGATGGTGATGGAGAAAGAAGATATCATTTGGAATTCAAGGAGAGGGCTAATCACGTGTAACTACGTGGAAAGCTAATGTCCCTACACCACCAACTAAAAAAGCCACTGACCGAAACTCATGGCTTCAATTTTTCCCTATTCCCCACACACCACCACACTCCCTCTGAGGCCCCAACCCGAAATTGCTATTGTAAACTATAGCTAGCTATCGATCTGTGTGTAACACATTGTCTTCGATACACCAATACATACATAAGTTCCTAATAATAAAAATTCAAACTTATGGTGCATATATATGTATATCTTTTTTGTACCCAATTAAGAATGAGAGGTATTCCTCATTAGATCATATAACAATATTCCTCATGTGATTATATATCTTTGGTAATTTCTGTTCATGATCATGATACCTAACATATTTTACAAATTAGAATTATTGGATTTCCGCAGAGAGAGAGAGAGAGCAGATTAATATACGAAGTAAAATTGTCTTTTAGCTTTACTAGGAGACAGATTCAGGTGTGACTACTCCAAATAGGACCAGCTTCTTATTGAAGAAGGAAACAGCAAGGAAAACGACCCCCTAATTTTGGATCGATTTTATAATTATTTGGTTCACACTGCAAAAATGAAAATCTTGCAATATTATAATAATTATCATTTTCATACATATGGACGTACGAGATACTGCTTTACCTACAAAAGAAGAGCATATAGTATAAGGATAAATTAAATGATAAATTGAACATCAACTATATGTAACCTCTTGCCCTAATCATGCATGAATCACTATATTAACCGACTAGTTGACAAGTCATGAATCATGAGTAGTCATGTGTACGACAAATTAATGTTGACCCGTTAAGTAGGATTTTCTATGAAGTTGTGTTGTGTGAGAATGCAAATATTAACGCCAAATAGTGTTAACTAATTGACCTTAAAATCATTGAGAAAGTATAAGAAGTGAAAAGAAATTAGGTTGCTATAAAGGGGTCCACATGTTTCAGAATTGTGGAACCATTTGTCAACCACCATCTTGATTGGGAGATTATTGATAATGAGGGGTAAATCTTATCACTTAAGTTATAAGATATGGACATAGCTGTTATTATTGTGTAATTAGAGATGTCCAATTCATAGTTAGATACAAAGTCACATAGTAAATTATGAACCAAATCAAGTGTCTATTTTTCCAAGGGCAAATTGTTAATCAAGGTTCTTTTTTTTTTCCCTCTCTTTTTTAAGGGCAAATAATCGAGTGTCTTTGATATAATGGAATGTATGACGGTATATTGTTATTGGGAAATATTTCTCTCTTTGGATTTGTAATAATGGCGCTTTTTCTTTTAACAGATATATTTGCAAATATAAGGTGTGGGATAAGTCGTATAGGTCGATGCAAAACTTATAAGTAATATGAGGCGTGCATATATACTTTTGATGCTCTGTTGTTGTTTTATTTTTATTTTTCTTAGGAAGTACACATATAAATATATAAATTGTGATCGAGTGATCGAAATATAAGTACTTGATTGGTACTAATACCTCAACAAACTAATATATACTAATTTTTACGCTATTAGTTGATATATAGTTGACAATTGCTCATAATAGATTGCACAAATACAAATCTGAACTATATGCATGTTGTATTTGTCTTCAATTGTAAAGGTACCTTCTTCTTCTTCTTCTTTTTTTTTTTTTGTGTCTGTAGACTTTCATTTTTTCAGGCTTCAGATTATGCATACATGATTTCGTCATTTTATTATACACAATTATTCTTCCTTCCTTTTTTGAAAAACAGAATCATATATAAATTTGAGGAACTCTAATCAGCCTATTCAATTTTGATGTCCCTTAAAAAAAAAGTATATATACGAGGGTATTGAATTTGAGGAACTCTAATTAGGTACTTCCATAAATTACTGACACATAATTTAAAATCTTGAAACTAGCTAATTCATCTTTTAACTTTATCGTTTTAATTTAAAATTTTAATGTCGTGCTGAATTTTATTGGACTCGATCGGACACTAAAGTTGACAGAAGATTTGGATTAAACTTTGAGACCTAAATGAAGGTTGGTTTTGTGCAGTGAGCTAATATTTGACTCTAACAAATTAGAAATATTACATTACGTCCATACTAGCATAATCCTAAGGGTTAGGCATTAGCAGCAAATTTATATTAAAAAGATAAAAAACAAATCCAACAATAACTAAGTTAAGAATATGATCACTCATATATATATATATATGTATATATATATCATATTATATGGTATGGTCCCGGTCCAATTAGCACACCCATGTAGCTAGTCCTGACTCCTGAGGTCCTCTTCAAGACCAAAAGCAAAACAAGCAGAATATCACACTCTACTTAAGCACTGATCAGAAGAAAACGAAATATGAATGAGAAAAGAAAAAGGCTAACAAAGAAAAATTTAAAGCCACTCCCATGAAAAAAGAAAACTCGTGTCTGTTTTCGCAACCAGTACCACCACACCATGCCATACTCCCACTACTAATTTTGACAACACTTGTTTTTTTTTTCTTTTTTTTTTTTTAATATTAACAAACACTTTTCCTCCTCATGATCAGACTTCAGAGAATTCAGATTCTCAGAACTGTTTTGTTCTTTTTTTTTTTTTTTTTCCTTTATGGGATTTTTGTATCGAAATTATTGGTGGGTGTTATATAGTATAGTATAGTATTAATGTTACAGATATATATATAGATGAATAAAAATAGTAATAGTAGTAGTACTAGATTCGTACCCTGACCGCGCGTGCCGTCCGGAGCGCGAGACTTTTATCTATCTGCTTATTAGGTCCGGGACGTGGAAAACGACGCGAGAGATCACGCATGGATTGCTGGAGCGGGCAGTTCGGGCAGAGATTAATCCAAGTCGCCGTCAAAAAGGGTCCTCTTATGTGTATATATCAACATAATATATTATATTATAGTGTCTTAGCTGTGACTGTGAGTGGGGCAGTCATCCCCTCGATCCTCGGGCTATCTTTCTCTCTTTGCCCCTCTTTGGCCTTTGCTCTGTCTCCATCACCTTCTTTCTTTCATCAGTCTTTATTATTATTAGATTCCTTCTCTTTGGCGCCGAATGTTTCTCAAATTCTAACCCCAAGTTTCGGCCTCTGTTATACAGTGTCTTTTAATTTCTTATTATAAATTAACATTTTGGTATCATCAAAATCAAAGATAACAACTAGCTAGCTATTAACCAATTCTTTTAATGTGTATTCGTTTATTGGTTTGGAATTTACGTGAGTTCCTACTAGTTATAAGCTCTTGTCGTAATGAAAAATATTCTACAATACTTTGGTTTTTTTTTTTTTTTTAATTAAATGATCTCATGTGTTGGATTTAGGATACAAAGGAAGAGCTTTAAAAATTGGTTAGAAATTAACTTTCATGGATGCTGGTTTAAATGAAGAAAGTATATGGAAAAATTAATGATATGGGTATTAGTAGGGCTGACAATTTTCTACACGACACGACAATACGATTCGAAAACGACACGAAATAAATAGGTTTGGGTGATCCATTTAATTTTTGTGTCAATTTTGGTTTGACACATGTAACATGTATAATAAATGGGTGGATTTCGGGTCAACCCGCTTAATCCGAAAATGATCCGTGTAACCCGTTTAATTAAACGTGTCATTTTTGTGTTGTGTCAGACATTAGTACGACACATTTATTAATATTTTAATCTATTAAACGTGATTTTGATTAATTCTAAGCATATTTATAAAAGTAAAATTAAATAAAGTAGTGCATAATCTTGTTAAATTAGAATAATCGTATTAATTTTGAATAATCGTGTCAAACGGGTCATAATATGACATATGATACGTTTATTAAACGGGTTACACGTGTCGTGTCTTATCGTGTTACACGTGTATTAATCGTGTCGTATTCAAGTTTAAATTTTTGACACGTTTATTAATCGTGTCGTGTTCAAGTTGAATATTATCGTGTCGTGTCATAATTATGTCGACTTGAACACGATATAATAACACAAATTACCAACCCTAAGTATTAGTTACTTAGTCTTTGATGGGTATAATTTAGCTTTATAGTTAAGAAAAAGGAGCGTGTTGGTCTAAGAAAAATGTTAATATAGGCTTTTAATTATAAAAAGTTACTGTAAAATTAAAGTTGGAATTAGTAAATATGGACTATGTGTTGATTACTTTGATTCTTTCCAAGATTTAGAGGACAATATATTGTTTGTTTGAATAAAGAAAAGATCAAAATGCATATGGTACTGATCGATCATCGAAAAGGATCATTGTAAATTAATTTAGTCTAGCTAGGTGTGAAGTTGATATGACATGACAACAATGCATGAAATGGTAATGGCTTAGTGATAAAATACCACATTCTAAGTGGACCCCATTTGTTGTCTTCCCCTTATACGGCAATACAGCTTTTCTAGGGCTCCTCACCTTTCGTCCTCTTTTTTTGAAGTGGGAACGATGGCTACGTTTTCAATTTCACCCCTTCCCCACTTAATTTTGTTCAATTCAATCCTCTCAATTATTCTTTTTCTCTTAGAGACAGACAGACACGGATTTGCATGTAGCCATGTTATCTTACTAGTCCTTTTCATTCCTTGGACAAATCTCCTAAACGGAGGACCCCAAAAAATGAATTTTAATCCTTCACCTTCAACTTCTATTCAAACACTAACAACTTCTCTTTTTCTATTTTTGACGGGGGAACTTACAAGTAACAACCTTATTTTAACCTTTATAGAATACCGAAAGAAATAGAAAACGGACTCTAAAAGATGTTGCTTCCTTTTATTTTTTTAATGGCATAATAGCCATTTCATTTCCATGAATCACCAAATAAAGTAATTATTAATGCTCACCATATATGACGCACTAGTGGATTTGAAACATAAGCCAAATAATGCCTTCTTTCACAGAAAATAATTAATTAATAATATCTCCTATCAATAAATAATGTTTAATATATGGTGTCAATCTTAATGCAAGGTAGCTAGCTATGAAGCAAAACCATGAAAAAGCATACTATTGATCGTATTAAAAGTAAATATATAGCTTCTCTCTTAATGTATATAAATATATATATATATATAAATATATATATATATATAAATAATAGGCACTATTTTTAAAAAAAAAAATTATATATAGGTATTAATTTCACTAATAAAAATTTATTATGCACTGTTGGAGCGGTTTTCATTAACTGTCCATGTGTTTCTAAACCGCTAGTGTTGTATCCTCCAACTGTCTACGTGTTTTTGCTATCCTAAAGAGCTTTTGACTTTAGGCAAGGTCGGAGAGGTGGGGGTGGCTACCTGCAAAGACTCTCCGATGCTTAAATCAGATATTTACTCCCGAGATTGAGTAGCAAAGATTCAGTTTTTCTCTGTATGAGTATTTTTTTTTCTTGCTTATGAACTTTTTAAAATGTTTCTTTTTTGTATGCGTATATGCCTCTTTTTTGGGGACGCATGGCTCATATATATATAGTCTTGAGATTGTGAACCACCTGGTTCTCAATCTCAGGACTGAGTACCATTTTCCTCAAGACTTTTTCCAGAGGTCACAGGCCGAGATTACCGTGATCCCCCCTACACCGCTGTAGCCTAGTTTCTACTGTTTCCTATGGCTTGAGTCTGTCAGGGGCGAGATTTGGACAAATTACCATTCTGTCAGGACGGCTTGCTCCATGCGAACACCTACTCAAGATCGCATTAAATGCTCTGTCTGGGTCTGGAGCTATGAGTTACTTTCTATTGTATTCTAGTGGAAGACCCTTGGGGCTTCCGACCCCCAGCTGTCGAGGTAAGAATCGGACTGGAGCAAGTCTATCCAGGGTCTGGGACGGGCTCGACCATAACCTCAGACAGCCCAATGGCCGATGTGGTATTACATGTGACTCGCGTGGCCTTTAGCTAGTCACGCTCGACACCTGTCAGACGGTAGGCCCTGTTTGTGACCTGTTCTGCCACTTAATCATCCACGTGGTGTATGATTTGGGAACGAGTCCCACAACTGCCCCCATTTCCCTACTTGATGGATTCGTATCCATCAAGTGGGGAAATCATTTCTCTGTTCTTCCAATTTGAGGGATACACGTGGCTCCCCCTTGCTAATGCGGAGGCACGTCATCCCATGTCACAAATCTTTTTAAATTTTGAATTTCCGACTGTTCGGTCTCCTTTGCTCTCCCCTTTTCCAGAAAAACTCTTTGACTCCCCCTTTATAAAAGCCGTATTTACGCTCATTTGCTACATTACTAAAATTTTCAATTATTCTAGCCTCGTAAAATCCTAGAGTTTCCGACTTCCCCATTTCTAGAGACTTTTGCTCTTTCGATCGTATCCAGAACAATAGCCTCAAATCAAGATCAGGAATTACGCTCCGTTGTAGACTCGGAGTTAGATTCACTGAAGAGACAGCTCTGTCTCCTCGGCGGAGTCACGCTACAAAGGGTTGAGGGCCCCGCGGACTGGTATCTACGTCCCTCTGCCCCTGAAGGCTCTATTATTTTGGGAAGAAAACATCTGGAATGGCTGTGATTCCCTCTTTCTCCTCTGATCTACCAATTTTTCGCTTTGACGGGGATCCACCTGATGCAGTAAAATACAAACGGGGTCATGATTCTGATGGAGCTCTCCCCCCTATCAGTTCTTTATAACCTGCATATCGACCTAGAGGTAGTCTTTTATGTTTACAAACTCACCCTCATCCCCAAAAAGAGTTCCTACCCCACCTTTTACCTTCAATCGCTCCTGGGACGTCACATTTTCTGGGGCTTGCCGAGGTCAGACAAGCAATGGGACTCCCACTCTAAGCTATATGCCGTTGGAGGGGCGTGGTGCTCCCTTTGGGTGAATGGAGAGCACTTCCAAATTCCCTCAGTTTTCCTGCAGAGTAAGTGCTAGGGTCGTGATTTTTGAGTCTGCGTTCTCCTCGTCTGTTATTGCTCACGTTATTTTGTCTTGTGCAGTCTCTGCAGAAGAAAATAGGTTTAAGCTGCATTTGTCTGCGGGGTGGCTCAAAGGCCTGGAAGGGATCGTCATCTTCGGATCTCCCGGGGACTGCCGGCATATCCAGGCCGCCCTCAACCCCCAGGTGATGAATATGATGCTCAGGATGGTCTCATACCTTCCCTTCCCTCTAGACACCTAGATCATCGCAAAGCACCTGTGGAGCTGACTTGATACCTCTGCCCTGAATCGATTCCGCCAGGACGAGCACGATCGCATCGCCATGGTGGGTCATCAGGTTATGGCTTCAAGCCAGTTAGCGGGCTCCAACGACCTGGTGGCGCCGACTAGCCACGAGCTCGAGAAGGCTGTGAGGTTCGTGGCCGAGGAGTGCATCAGGCTCCGTAGGGAGGAAGTCGCCGCCCCTAAGAGGGCTAGAGGTGGGTTCATTTCCGCATCCTTGAGCTTCGTCGATCGGGTTATGGCCTTGATCTAAACATGTTACTTGTTCTTTACAGGTTCTGAGACAGGCCCATGGTAGACCCCTCCCCCGTCAAGGAGGGAATCGCTGGGCATAAGGCTCACCCCAAGGCACCGGCTGGACATCATCTCATGGTGCCTTCAGAAGATGAAGTGCTCGCGGTCCCCCTCTCCGATGCAGGCGGACCTCCGTCCGGGGAAACGTCAGTCACACGGGCTGTATATGGCGAGGGGATGCCCCTGAGTCTGCTTGGGGGGTCTGCTGCACCAACCTCGTCCACCCCTGACTCCGATTCGAAGT